>JASANB010001221.1:0-105575 GCA_030248155.1 Sabatieria punctata
CACATTGGCACTGTGTGCTGATTGTCTGTTGTGTACTTATATCATTACTTCTTAGTTGTAGAGTGATAGACACCCTGTTATGCAGTTGAAAAACATTCAATGTAATCGTGTTTGGTTTTAAGTAAATGTCCTGCTGCTTTCATTATTTCCTAATACTGGTCCAACACAAAGCAAAAATGTCTGAAGTACACACTGGAGTGCAGTCTGTCTAGATACTTTCTGTCCAGTCAACAGACAATCTGTCCGTGATCTTGTCTGGTGTCCATACTGTATGTCTGCTTTCCGCTTGCTTTTTCTGTCAATTTTCAATCTGTCCAGGTAGCGTACATTTTGTCCACGAATGTCCGGTGGACGGACGATCTGTCCATGATGTTGTCCGGCGTCCATATGTCTGCTGTCCGCTCGCTTTTTCCGTCGATTTTCAATCTGTCCGGGTAGGGTACATTTTGTCCACGAATGTCCGGACTTCTGAGTCGGCGAAATTGTCCGGTTGATCAAATATGATCAACCTGATACTCAAAGAGATATGGAGATTGAACGCCATATGAGAGGGCTGGAGCAGCTTGGGCATACTGATGGTGGTGAACGTTATTTGTCTGGCAATCTAATCAGAAAATTGCCGTCTCGCCTTCTTAAAGAACTTTCGCTAAAACTGGCGGTCGAGCCTAATCGACTCGGCTGTTTACGCAAATTTCTGCTTGAGCAATTGCAGATTTTTCGTATCGTTCACCAGCACAGTCCTTCTGCTAGTCGGTCGCCTGCCAAGCCTGCTGCTAGTGCGTCGAAAAGTTCGCCCAGTGTTTCGACAGCGCAAGCGTTGTTCGTTCGTTCGGTACCTAAGTGTGTTTATTGCAAAGCGTCCCACTACCCCGACCAATGTACAGCGTATGCCGACGCGAAAAAGCGCCATGATTTTGCGAAGCTGCACAAATTTTGTTTTAAGTGCCTCAAGGCAGATCATTCGATCAAAACGTGTCCTAGCGCCCAAAAGAGGTGCGTGTACTGCCAAGGTACAAACCATCATCGTTCTCTTTGTATGCAAAAATTCGGCAAAATCATGGGCGCTAAACCTAAGACTAAGTTTGCTAGACCCGCGCAAGCCTGCTCCTTGCCTACTGTAGCTGAGCGCCAGGTGTCTGTTGAACCTAAGGCTGAGGTTGATTTGGAAAGCACCACTGTGTCTACTGCGCATACTTCTGTTTCGATTGCGCGCGAAGGTCAGACCCACGTTTGTTTGCTGACTGCTAAAGCGGTTGTCTGTAATTTGGACACCCGAGTTCGTCGTTCGGTTCGCCTATTATTAGACTCGGGTAGCCAACGGACATTTCTTCGTTCGAAAATTAGTCACCAGCTTGGCTTAGCTTCCTTGTTGGATGACCATTTTGTGGTGTCTGGTTTCGCTCAAAAACCTCGCGCTTGTAGGTCCTCTAGAGTGCAGTTCGGTCTGATTTTGCTGGACGGAACCTGTAAAGTTGTCACAGCCACGCTTTCCAGTGAAATTACGCAACCTGTGGCGCGCGCACCTCGATTTCAGCTCATTTCCTCAAATTGAGCAATACCCATTGGCTGATCCCATTGACCCCATGGAAACTGAGGCTGAGATCGATATCTTGTTGGGAGGAGATTACTTTTTCGACATTGTGTTTATGCAGCCCTTGATTTCGCTTTCTCCCTCCCTCTCGTTGCTTAACTCAGCCCTGGGGTATATTCCGGTTGGGCAAATTTCAGTTAATGCTGCTTCCGCCGTTTCGGTCAATCTAATCAGTGCTCTCGCTTTGGACACTAAAACGTATCTGGAAGCTGATTTGGAACGGTTTTGGTCACTCGAGCTTCTTGGGGTAGACAAACCACCTAAAACGCCCGAAAATGAACTGATTTTAGACGAGTTTAACCGTTCCATTCGTTATTGCGACGCCGAACAGCGTTACGAAGTCTCTTACCCCCTTCGTAATAAAGATCTCAGTATAAATGATAACTTCTTTCTGGCGTTGCATCGACTACGTACGTTGCTGTCAAAATTGTCAAAGGATGGCGATTTGTTGCGCAGATACAATGCAATTTTCCAAGAGTATCTTGCTCTTGGGATAATTGAGCCTGTGCCAGACTATCACCACTCGGAGGGGCCTGTTTATTATGTGCCGCACCATGCTGTCATTAAGCCAACCAGTACCTTTACCAAAATCAGAATTGTTTTTGACGCGAGTTCAAAATCGGCCAAGGAGACCAAAAGTCTCAACGAGTTTTTGTGGTGTGGGCCAGTTGACATGGAGGACCTTTGTGGTCTCCTTATTCGCTTTCGTTTGGGGGCTGTTGCAATTTTGAGCGACATCGAAAAAGCTTTTTTGCAAGTTCAAGTGACCCCCTCCCAGCGCGACCTTACTCGGTTCTTATGGGTTCGCAATCTGGACGATTTGAATGTCAACTCGAACAACTTGCAGGTCTATCGCTTCACGCGAGTTAGTTTTGGGTTGGTTAGCTCGCCTTTCCTGCTGGCGGCGACAATTCGATACCATATGCTGCGTCCAGAGTATGTTTGCCCCATTTCTCGCCAAATTGCCGCCAACATTTACGTTGATAATGTACTCACTTGTGTTCCCAACTTGGAAGCAGCGCTACTTTTTTACAATCGTGCCAAAACCTTGTTTCAGTCTGCTGGCATGAATCTGCGCGAATTTTCGTCTAACTCTACTGAGTTTCTCCAAAGTTTGCCTTTAACTGATCGAGACCCGCAACCAATCGCTAAACTACTGGGGCTGCGCTGGGACATTTTGCGAGACCGTCTTTTTCTGGTCAGTCCTGACCCTCTTTCCGACTATTCTTTGACTAAAAGGCGCATCTTATCCTACGTTTCCAGTGTGTACGACCCTTTGGGGTTTGTGTGCCCGCTTGTTGCCCCAGCAAAATGCCTTTTGCAGGAACTTTGGAGACATGGTTTTGGGTGGGACTCAGTCTTACCGGAAGAATGGCAGACCAAGGGTCGTGCAGTGTTGCAACCCTTAGCTACTGTTGGCAAGTCCGACCTGAACCTTGACTTATTAATAAGTCTTTAACCTGAAATTTGAGGACTTGAACCTGAACCTGAACCTATATTATTTGAGCCGGACTTGAACCTGAATATGGACTTGATTTTCAGGTTCAAAACAGTATCTTTCAAATGTCAGAATTCCCTACTTCAATAACTGATTTTTCCTGTATTACCTGCTGAATTTATATTGCATTGCAGTCTGTGCATTTGCATGTTTGCTTGTTATTTTATGCCATTTAAATTTGCGCCGTCCGTTGTTGGTGGCATGCGTGAGGCGTGACATACAACTTTGCTGAAATGGATGCAGTATAACTTCGCGGCGTAGTAGGAAACAAACCACCACTAGACGGGGAGGAAGTGTGTTCCCCCACCCGCCAACCGCCCTGACTTTACAAGCTTAGTTTTAAAAGCTTATAGGCTTCTGTTCCAGCTCAGGCTAAACTTTGACTTAGGCTAAGATTTAGGCTTAGGTTTAGTGTTAGCATAGGCTGAGTCATTAGGAAGACAAGTGTGACCAGTATTGCGCTGTGTAAGAATCGTGATCGGCTAAGTGCTAATAGCTCAGAATCTGAGTTTTTGATAAAAATTTACCGTGATTTGGTCAATCGGCTGTTGCTTTTTGATCAAACAGTGCACTGTTGAACCGGTTGATTGAAAAAACTGTGTCTGGTTTGTATCCGTTTGCTATCAAAATTTCACGCTTGAAAAGGACTTGAACCTGAACCTATTGTCCAGGTTTTTTTTAAACCGGACTTGAACCTTGACTTGAACCTGAAATTTTGCGCTTGGACTTGACCTGAACCTGAACCTGTTTTTAAAAGCCCGGACTTTCCAACAGTACCCTTAGCCCAGATTTCTGACATTACCATTCCTCGTTTAACTGGTCCGATCGATTCGGCAACGAATGTTCAGTTGCATGCGTTTACAGACGCTTCCCAAAAATCTTACGCTGCACTTATCTACCTGAGACTGCAGTTTCCTGACACTGTGTCTGTGTTTCTGCTTTTGGCCAAGAACCGTTTGTCTCCCCTTAAAACACTGACGCTTCCGCGTTTAGAATTAATGGGTGTTTTGGTGGGTGCTCGCCTTCTAAAGTTTCTCTCTAAACAACTCAGAATTTCGGTCGATCAAAAATTTCTTTGGACTGACTCTGAAGTAGTTCTTAGTTGGCTCGATTCGGAGAAAGTTTTGCCTAAGTGGGTCAACGCACGTGTCTCTGAAATTAAAGCTGATTCGACCGTTTGCTTCCGTTCCACCCCTGGGAGAGGCAATCCCGCCGACATTCCGACAAAACCCGGAAATTATCCTTGTCTAGCTTCTAACCAGTTGTGGTGGAGCGGGCCATCTTGGTTGCTTGAACCAGCTGAGTTTTGGCCTGTTAACGTTCGTTTTCCGTTGCAGTCGGAGACCCACCAGGATATGGTGGAATACGAGTCAGTGCAGCTGGTGAACACAGTGGTGGTTGCTTCACCAGCAGATATTGCAGTCGATCTTTATTCTAGGAGTACTAAGTTGTTTAGGCTGACGGCCTGGGTGCGACGAGCTGTCCAGATGTGGAAACGGAAAACGCAGGGCAGAACACGCAGAACTAGAAGTCAAACCCGACGATCAGTTGCTGTTCTTTATCGATTAATACCACCTTTGACGTTGCAGGAGATTAGTGATGCGACCGATCTGTGGGTTCTATGGGTCCAGAAGTCTGCCTTTCCAGAGCAATTCAAAGCGCTGAGCCAAAGCAGGCCCACTACGCTAATTCGTCAGTTAAACTTGTTTTTAGATGGAAAGGGCATTTTGAGATGTCGAGGCCGTCTGGAGAACGCTGATCTCACGTATGACGCAGCCTACCCTCAACTTTTGCCAAGTGCTCACTCGCTCACAGAGCTCATTATTTTAACAATGCATGCTGCCCTTTTGCACGCAGGGCCTAACCAACTGTTAGCTCAAATTCGTTACAGATTTTGGATTCCGCAATCAAGACGTACAGTACGGAGAGTTCTGCGCCAGTGCAGAGTGTGTAGACGTCAAGCGGGAGGTTCCTTCGGGACCCCTCCGTTCCCCGCTTTGCCTCGTTGCCGTGTGAAACGCCAAACACCCTTTCAGTCCTCAGGAATAGATTACTTGGGACCTCTTTTTATCAGAGAACCAAATTCGAACTCGAAAGTTTGGGTTGCGCTTTTCACTTGCACTGTTACTCGGGCAGTTCATTTGGAAATTGTCGAAAATTGCACTACAGAGGCCTTTTTGGCGGCCCTTACTCGATTCTGTAGTAGGCGCGGCGTTCCCAAGCTGATAATCTCTGATAACGCTGCGCAGTTTAAGCTCGCGAATTCCTCTCTTTCCTTCCTTTGGAATCAGCAGTGTTTATCAGAGAGTAAATTGGCCAAACGCCTAGCTGACAAGGGTATCACTTGGAAGTTTATCCCATCCTTGTCGCCTTGGATGGGAGGCTTCTATGAGAGGCTAATCCAAACTGTGAAACGTTCTCTAAAGCGAGTCGTCGGGAAAAGGCTGCTGACTTATATTGAGCTTTCCACTCTCTTGTCTGAAATTGAAAGTTTAGTAAATTCCCGACCACTTGTTACTGTCGATGAGACACTGGATACCGTGCTGACGCCTGCACATCTTTTAGGCTACAACCCAGAGCAACTGCCGACTCTGAAGGCATCTGACGATGCTGATTATCAGCCGCCATCCAAACTAAAACCTCGCTCTCAGCAGTTTGTAGAATACTGGACTAAAACTCAGAAAATTACTAATTACTTTTGGCGGATTTGGAAGTCTAATTATTTGTTGAACCTACGGCAGTTACACTCTCAGCAACTGGCTAAATCTGGGTACGGTAGCAGCCATATGGTGCCTCGAGAAGGTACTGTAGTTTTAGTGAAAGAACCGACACCCCGCGGTCGTTGGAACTTAGCCAAAATTACTAAACTTGTACTCAGTTCCGACGGCGTGTGTCGATCTGTGTATGTACAGACAGCCAATGGTAAGAAAAGTCTGAGGGCTGTCAAGTTGCTTGTTCCTCTTGAAGGACCACTCGATGACTAATCCGTGCCTTCCGTTTGTTTTAGAGCTGCTTCTAGAGATCGCTCAGTCGTTATGCAGCCGTCCGCAGACGGCAGGGCCAAAAGAGGTCGCAGTCGCAGTTCTTCCGCCTCTTCCAACAACACAACTCGGTCTTACCGCGAGCGCCCTCCTCACCGTCAAACCAATGATGCCTCGGGTCAAGGTCGTTCGGTTCGCGCTTCTGGCCAAGGGCGTTGGCGCACTCGTGCTTCTGGCCAGGGTCGCTGGCGTGGTCGTGTTCCCGGTCAATGGCGCTCTCGTGGTCGAAACAACAAGAAGACCCCTTGGTGCAAACATTGCGGGCGCATTGGCCACATCAAGCGGTTCTGTTACGATTTGATCGGGCACATTCAACCTCCTCACGACCCCAACGCTAGCACCATGTGTATTCCGGGGCCTAGTGGAGTTCTGCATTCAGAGACTGTTGTGATCAAGCGCCAGTACGTCACTAACCGTGGCAATTTCCGGGGAGGTCGTGGAGGCGGGACTTCTGGCAATCGTTAGAAGGGCGACTGGACTCACGTGCAGTAGGACGACGAACGTTTTAAGATCTACGTACTCTTAAATTTGGCCTCCTCTGGAGTGTCAAATCTGTATTTGATTACTGACATTTGAGATTACCACTTACCGTAGTTTTTGGTTTACCGCTCTTGTTTTTACCTAACTGTTTATAACGGCTCACAGTTCTGTGCTCATTTGCATGCAGTTGTTCGGTTTGTGCGTTTGCTGTTGGAGTTGGGTTTTGTAAGGATAAAGGCAGTGAGAGAGCGCTGGTCTCAGAGCAAGTCTACTGGCTATCGGGTCGAGTTGTCGGTATAATTCTACGGCTGGTCTAATCGCTCGTAGTTTGCAGCGTTCGTTCTACACAACGCGTTGGTCGATAGTTTGGCTCGCAACAACAGCGTCAAAGTTGTCAATACCGGTATTTATTCGGTATTTGCTGAAAATGTTTTACAAAGACAAAACACTGAATTTCAATTTTATAAGGCCTTGGATTTAGTCATTTACAAGGTCAGAGGCTAAAAATTCATCAAAAGCAATGAGATTTACTGTATGTTAAGGATTTTTCAAATTATTTTTTAGTTTTACTGGAGTGAAAATCGTTTCTATAAATAATTTTGGTTAGGAGAAATGCTTCCATTATAGCGTAGTTTTAAGCCCTCCTAGTGTACAGTATGAGGGCTATTTTGTTGATTGTGAATGTCCTGTACAACAAGTACTGTATATACAGACTTGATTATTAAGGAGCCGGTGTGAAGTTAAGCGAAAACTAGACCAACGCTTTGTAGTAACAAAACAAATTTGGGACAGGAAGTAGGATCAGAGGACTAAAAATCCTTTAAATTCGATATTTTTGAAGGATATCGTAATAGAATGAGTTTCTGTATGCACCAAAAATGCAAAATTACAAAGAAAACATTGCGATCATAGGGAATTTTCGATAAAAATTACAAGCTGGACAAAAATACCGATTCCCGAATACCTAGGTATTCCCAAAAAAATCGGTATACCGGGTATGGGTATTTATTAAAATACCTGGAATCGGTAGGTATTTATTGGGTAGGTATTCCCCAAAATACCCATTTTTCGGTATGGGTTCGGTATACCCAATCAACAGTAGTGAGAAGCCGTAATCCTGAAATATATGTTCAGCATTCGTGCATTTCTGAAGGGAACCTTTTGTCAGTCAATAGTGTACCCGACCTAATTTGACCCGCTGAGTTCGAAAATGGCGTTTGTTTTAATCCATAGTAACTCATTTTGGAGATATATGAATATTAATGCAAATTTTGTTTGATCAGTAATATCTCAAAATTGAACAGCAGTAGAAAAAAACAAACGCCATTTTCGAACTCAGCGGGTCAAATTAGGTCCGGTACACTATTGACTGACAAAAGGTTCCCTTCAGAAATGCACGAATGCTGAACATATATTTCAGGATTACAGCTTCTCACAGCATGTTTTTTAATGAAACTTCAGAGGTCCATAACTTGCGACTGGGTGGCCGTAGAGCAAAAATATGATGATTTTCTGAATCAGCGGAAAAAACTGCACCAGATAGATACCACGTTACGTCCATATTTGACAGATAACTTATTGTCTGAGTACCAGGGAATAAAAATTACATAAGATGCTCAGGAGCGTTCAGATTGAAAAACAGATGTCATTTTCGTAATCAGCGGCAAAAACTGCATTAGGTGATATAGATTTAGATGGCTCTGTACCCTACATGCGACTGAATTGAGTCACCTTTCAAACGAGCATGTTATAGCAAGTGCAGCCGTTTTCTTCCCAAATCATAAAAATGCCGATAACTTCAAAACTAGGCAACGTAGAGCAAAAATAAAGTTATTTTCGGAATCAGCAGCAAAACCTACATAAGAAAAAGTGCGCTGCACCGCGGTTAATGGTCATACTAGCGAATAGTGCCACTCAAGAAATAGGGTTGGTCTCCCGATCCAGAGCGAATCTAGCTAAACTAAATGCATTTTCGTACTCAGCACACAAAACTGCATATAAAAGTATGCTAACCACCAAGCTTTGCAGAAAAATAGCTTTTTCGAACACATTTGAGAGGCCAAAACACCCCCCTCCCCCCAAAGCGCACACTTTAGGGCGCTCATTTTGTTTGGCCAACTCATACCTAACTTTTGTTAAAACATTAGCTTGGCAGGGCCTTTGCATAAACAGTTATAATGATTTTTTCGAAAAAAAAAAACCGAGTGGCATTTTGCGGAAATTTCGTAGTTTTCGGCAAATATCTCGCTAAACAGCTATGATCTGGAAACGGGAGTACCAGAAAATGAAAGGCCATTGGACCAGCTACAAAACCATATGCGAGTCGGGATCCTAGCTTAAGAAACGAATGAAGGGTGATCGTTTGAATGGAGGGTGTCAGAGCTATTAAAATGAGCCCGAAAATTGCTGATGACCCAACTTTGAGGGGGTGTAGCTCCGGTTCCAGGGGGTTGCTGGTGGCCGGGCATGCACCGTTGGTCTTCGACTGTGCTCTACTTTAACAGATATAAATATCAGCCAGATCCGTGATATGGTCCTGCTTGCACCCTCTCTTCGGCACCAAAGCTGACTTTCTCGCAAAATGCATCTTAAATGCTGTATTAAAGGACACTAGGAATAGCGATCGACCGGAACCAAAATTTTCGCCGGAACCGGAACCGGAACCGGAACCACCCAGTTCCGGCCGGAACCGGAACCGGAACTTTTTCAATATTTGGTCCAAAATTTATAGAAACGTATTTATAGGCACGTCGTGTACAAATTCCTGTTATAAACATCAGCAGAAGTTCAAATCAACAACAGAATACAGACTTTTCAATAACAGTAGTTAAGAGCACACAAATTGTACTTCAGAAAGAGAAGCTTTTCAACATTTTCAGGTTTCAGCTTTGATCTGTCACCTTCAGAGATGTTTTTAGCTGCCTTAAAGGCACAGTTGTTAAATTTTTTTGAAGGCCAAAAATTTTTGCTTTTTTTTAAAAAATTAAAAAAAAAATTTTTTTTTGAAAATCGTCTTAAATGGGTCCAGCATGCTAGTACAGATACTTACAACAAATTTTCCACTTTTGCACCTTAAGTCAGTTGAGAAACCTGTTCGAAAACGACAATACAGCTCTAAACACTGCCTGTAACTGCATAATTTCACCGAAAATTGTCTTTAGAGGCACTTCTAATGATGCATAACATGGAAAACTGCATAATTTCTCCCCATTCATGCAAATTCTACTGCCCCCACTGAGCTGCACACTTTATTAAACAGACGCAAAAATACTTGATGTAACTGAATATCCATCGAAAATAGTGAATGAAAAAGTTCCGGTTCCGGTACCCTTTTTCAGCGGAACCGGACCGGAACCGCCAGTTCCGGCCGGAACCGGAACCGGAATTCCGGTCGATCGCTAACTAGGAACAGGATAGCGCTTAGACTTTAGTTGTTTACCGGAGCTAAAAAGTCACCGCGTTTGTTTGAACCGACATATTAGTCAGCTCATCCAAAAAGTGTAAATGTTTAATTGGCATTGTCTGTAAAAGTGGGGCAGGCTAGCGAAGAACATGTTCACACGGTGGTCGGCACCCAGGCACTTGGTATGCCTCACGATGAACCTTTAGTATAGTTAACTTATCGCCCCAAACGGTTTTGCCCAGCGCGTCCTGGTTCGGCCACACGGACCCCCAGAAGTTCGCCCGGCGGCGCATCCAAAAAATCGATCGATTTTATGCCGTACATTCAAGAGCTTGTAACTCTCTTCAGAATTGAGCTTTTTGGCTGAAATTTGCAGACAATTAAGGCATTGGCATGGACTACTTTCTCTATCAATTTCATCGCTCTAGATTCACCCAGTCCCATTTTGTGGTCCTCGATCTGAACTGCTGAAAATCGAGAAATTTTTACATCCCATTTTCAAATGCCTTGGAATTTTGCCGAGCACCCCATCTAGGCTCCACACTTTAGGCGTCAATTAGCCCTTGCATGGGCTATCCAAAACTGCTTTCAAACCCGTGGGAATCGTTTCGGTTCTCGAGTAGTGGCCGGTCAAAGTTGGTCGAAAATCTGATTTTTTTCATGCGTTTTCCAGACGAGAATTATGCACTAAATGCCATGAAATTATATCCATAGGGTAATTTTTTGCGCTCAGTTCATTTCTCATGCTTGTTTTTGATGTTCAAGTGTGCTTTTTGTATGGTGGCTTGACACCCCCTTTTTGACGGAGGCACCTAGGAAGCGATGTTGCTCAAAAATGCTGAAAACCTTTAGATTATGTGCTGATATATAATAATGAACTAATGGTAAATTTCTCCCAGAATGCCATTTTATGCGTTTTTAAAAGGCAACTTTTAAAATTTTCTTGCCTGGTTGGGCAACAGGCTAACCAGTACTGTAATTTTAATAGTGAAATTTTATTTTAATTTAATATTAATATAATAGAACTAGCCGATTTTAATTTTAATTTAATATTAATATAATAGTCCCCTGTCAATTTTAATTTAGATTTAATATTAATACTATTAAATAAGAATTTTAATAGTATTTTAATAGCATTTTAATAGTAGATTCTAAAATGCAGTCGAAAAGTTTTGGAGGCACTTCAGCGAACTGGTAAAACAAGATCTTTTGCTTGAAGTTGCTAGTGTTAGATATAAATTTAATCAGAGATGCACCTTTGAACCATTTTTTCTGTGGAAAACTATAACTATACTTTTTAAAATGACTCTGTCTGAACCTGGTTTTAAATTGCATTCGAACACAAGCTACCCATAGAAAAACTATTGATGCATAGTTAAAGAGAAAGTTTTGAAAGGAAAGACTGTTACATTGGCTAGATAGATTCAGGTCCTTTTGTCATTCATGCCTATTAGTGAGAAAAGCTCCACTATTTCCAAGTGAATACACATTCGAGATTCAGAGGGCAGTCAGAAATCTTCAAGTTTCGTCTTTTTCTGAGGTAAAATTATTATTTAAATAGTATTGTAGGTAACTCCTCGATTGTCAAACAAGGTTTAACTATTAAAATGCTATTAAAATACTATTAAAAATAAATTTTAATATTCAGCCCCTCCGTGTATTTTTAATTTAATTTAATATAATAGTAGGCCCTCTATTTTAATATTAATATAGATTTAATACTATTAAAATGGCACTATTAATAATAGTTTCATTTTAATATTAATATATTTAAATTACAGTACTAACCAGTACTGTTGCTAAGTAAATTATAATTATAATTTTAATTATATTTTTTAGAAATTTACTAATACAAGTAAATTATTTGGTAAGTAAATTATAATTAAATTAAATTTCTACGAAAACAGGTAAAGTTAATTATAATTATAATTTGCAAATTATACTTACCAAAAATAATTTACTTAATTTACTTAAAATATACTTAATTTACTTACACAAGCCTAGCTTCTGCTGAACTGTTTTGGCAGAATGCAAGTGTTGGATGAGTGTGCTTTCGGTATCTATATCTTTCAATGGCAAGCTATACTTATACAGTACAATTTTCCCCCGATCCCGCCCGCCCATAGCCTTTCGTCTTTGCGCTGGTTTCTCTTAATCTCCCACAAAACAAACTACTCCATTTTATCTGCCGAGCTAAAAGTGGATATTAGGTACTTTTCAGCCAGTTTTACTATGCGATAGCATACATTGTATGTTCTGTCTCACAGGCACTTTCTCTTGTCCTTGCAAGCAGAAACTGACTGGAAAGCCTCTTGAGACAGAGGTTCTAATTCTGACCAACTGTCATTATTACTGTTGACAGACATGGGCTATCATTTCGGCTAAGAGGTGACGAATTTTCAAATTCTAAGGGGCTGGCTGGAGGGTGTAGCGGCGGCTGATGGGGGTTGAGAGCATTGTAAGCTAAAAAGTCCGATTTTTCGCTAGAACTAAGGTTTTTTGGCTAATTTTTCGTTTAAATACTGTAGGTTGAGATTAGCTAGTCTGAGCTCATTCACACCTAACCTAGTCATTCTTTTATCATAATAGTCTTCCAAAAATCCTGAAGGGGTGGCGGTAGCCTGAGCGGGGTAGGTCAGAGCCTGAGGCGGGTAAATCCCCTCGCTCTCAACTCCCTTTGTCCATGTCTGTTGTTGACTTAACCTGCGATACCCTCGTTTGGTTTTCATTAGGATAACTGTTATAGTATCCTTGCTTAGTTGGAAGCAAAGCTAAAGGTGTTAGCCGCCAAATTCAGGCCTATTTTAAATATACTAAATGTACTTAATTTAATTAAATGTGGTAAGTAAATTAAATTAAATTAAATTTCTCTCAGATGTGGTAAGTAAATTTTAATTTAATTATATTTCTCTGGGCATGTGGCAAGTAAATTATAATTTAATTATATTTATAATAAATTTACTTAGCAACAGTACTAACCAGATGTCTTTAAGCTTTTACATAGACATTTTTCTTAGTCCTGTGTCACTGTCACTGTTTTTTAACAGCAAAAATACAACTTTCAAAAAAATTGAAAAAAAAATTGAAAAAACTTGAATAATTGAAATTTTCCGAGGTTCCGTAATTCAACTGAAAATATAATTGAAATTGAAAACTGAGCCCATAATTTAATTGTAATTGAATTAAAATTGAAATTCCATAATGTTACATGAGAAAACAGTGCGTATGTTTAGGGAAATCAGCACCCTGCTAGGACTTGGTGTAAAGATGAGTAACCGATGCTTCTTAGGTGTAAACAGTGGCAAGAAATGCGGCGAAGATGTCTGGAAGAAATTCGGTAATGAATGGTGCAAACTTGTGGAATGTAAAAGAGACATGGAGCCTTTCTTTATGATGAACGGTACAGTACAGATTCACAATCAGCATGCTCTATTCGATGAATGCATGACCAATTATAGGACCTAATTAGTGAACTTTTACTATTGCAATTGTGTATGCATAGCACAGGCTGCGGGGGCCTGGGGGATTACTTCTTTGCATTATGGAGGGTCATCCGGCCATCCAGTCCCTTTGCCAAAAATTTAGGCGATTTTAGGAAAATTAGGCTAACCCCTGTCTGGCTGCCAACTCGTACCCCTTTGAGATTTTTCCGGCTCATGTTTGAGTGTGTGCAGTTGATAGGTATTCTCATTTATGGCGATTGTAGGAAAAAACCACCCCCAGTCGAAAAATTGTCGCTTTTTAGCTTGACCCTAACCCTAAGCTTTAGCCTGAACCTAAGCCTAAGCCTGACCTAAGCCTAAGCCTAAGCCTGAACCTAAGCCTGACCTAAACCTAAGCATTAGCCTGAAACTAGGGCTTTATAAAGTTAGGGTCCGTTGGCGAGCGGGGGTGGTTTTTTCGGCCTACGATTTATGGCTCACATATAATATGGAGTCTGAAGGCCAGCTTTTGCTGTTCAACATGAGAGGGATTATGGCAAGTTCTGATCTTGGAGACTATGCAGCTGTGCTTGCTTGTGCGAACCACAGCCATGAGGGGACACAGCATTTCCAGATGGGAAAAGAGCGCGCCAAGATGTGTCAGTTTTTCGGTCACACTGGAAAGGGAAGATCGGATAGAGCGCTGCAGTTTGAAATTTGCAAGGAAATTCTTGGGCAAACTGGGCGAGTTGTAGCACTGGGTTCTGGTATATGTGGATCGTGCCGAAAAACAAAGGTAGAAAAGGTATAACTGGTTTTCTGAATGCTCCTATCCTAATTTGGCTACTTATGCAACGGAACACGTAAATTAGGCATTGTATAGATTGGATCTTGTCAAACAGCTTGTACAAACAACGAGAGAAATTGTTAGTTTAACTCCTTGCGCCAGACGCCTAAATTCGCGAAACGCTAACCGCTGGCTAATTTCGGAAATCGACAGCGGTTAGCGTTTTCTATTTTCGCATGTAAAGCGAAAATAGATTCTCTAACCGCTGTTGTGGGCGTAAATCGATACTTGAGGATAGTTTAACTAAGACGGTTCTCTTCGAAAATAGAACGAATCTTGACAGCAATTTTCAATCTTTTTGTAGTGGGACGGCTATTAGACAACGTAAAATTGATGGAAAATAGATGCGACTGAGGCGTACTCCCCTCTGTGTAAAAAAGGCCCTGAAAAAGGGTCAGGTTCCGCCTTTGGATGAGATCACAGATTCGAAAATTTAACAATTGGCAGCCAGCCAAACTTGGCGCGCGGCCTACGAAACTCTAAATTCAACTCCGCCCATCGCAGTTGAACAGCGGTTAGCGCAGCGTCGGCCTATTTTCGAAAACGCTAACCGCAGGCCAACTACTCCAAATGGAGTATGGTCTGCCCCAACCGGTTAAGAACGTTGGTACCGACATACATAATAGAACATAAAAAACAAGCATGAGAAATGAACTGAGCGCAAAAAATTACCCTATAGGTAATTTCATGGCACTTAATGCATAATTCTCGTCTGGAAAAGGCATGAAAAAATCAGATTTTCGACTAATTTTGACCGGCCACTACTCGAGAACCGAAACGATTCCCACGGGTTTGAAAGCAGTTTTGGACAGCCCATGCAAGTGCTAATTTACGCCTGAAGTGTGGAGCCTAGATGGGGTGCTCGGCAAAATTCCAAGGCATTTGAAAATGGGATGTAAAAATTTCTCGATTTTCAGCAGTTCAGATCGAGGACCACAAAATGGGACTGGGTGAAGCTAGAGCGATGAAATTGATAGAGAAAGTAGTCCATGCCAATGCCTTAATTGTCTGCAAATTTCAGCCAAAAAGCTCAATTATGAAGAGAGTTACAAGCTCTTGAATGTACGGCATAAAATCGATCGATTTTTTGGATGCGCCGCCGGGCGAACTTCTGGGGGTCCGTGTGGCCGAACCAGGGCGCGCTGGGCAAAACCGTTTGGGACGATAAGTTAACTATGCTAAAGGTTCATCGTGAGGTATACCACGTGCCTGGGTGCCGACCCCCGTGTGAACACATCTGCCCCACTTTTACAGACAATGCCAATTAAGATTCAACGCTCCAAAGTGGAGATATAGCGTAAGCAGAACTTCGATGGTTTTTCATGAAGCGTGCGAAACATAAGACGAACTGGTTTTCATCGCTGCACTATAGTGCACCTGAATTTTCGGTTTGTTCTGATCAAATCTATCAAAAACTTTCTGTATTGCCCGGTGACCTTTTGTATGTATGTAATGTACATACATACATGTAGGTCATCGGCCGATGGGGAGGGGTGGCTGTCTGTCTGAGCCAATTCTAGAAATGGGATGGAGGTTGGGCACTAAAAACGCTCAGAAATCGCCGATTTGGGCTGAGACACAGCTAAAAGTGCTATTTCAAAGGCGATTTTAGCAATTTTAGTGACTCAAATATTAAAAAATCGCAAAAATTTGCTCCGAACTTACTTGCCAGAAACTACAGTACTAGGTTAGTATAAATTTTCTAAGTGTGGGAGCAGTAAAAGTCGTCTCGAGAGGGGCCTATCGGGAAGGGGATCTGGCCAAAGTTGGGCGGGTACTGATGTTTGGGTATGGGATTTTCAGGAATCGGTTCGGTATGGCTAGGTATTTTTCGGCATACCCAGGAATCGGTTCGGTATGGGTAGGTATTCGCAAAAATACTGGTATATACCGGTATTTATTCGGCATTTGCTGAAAATATTTTACGCAGTAAAAACACTGAATTTCCCATTTAGAAGGCTATGGATGGATTTACTCATTTACAAGGTCATATGCTAGAAAATTCATCGAAAACAATGGGATTTACAGTTTTTAGAAAGTTTTTAAAATCATTTTTTTAGTTTTACAAGAGTGAAAATCGTTTCTATGAATAGTTTTGGCTAAGAGAAATGCTTCCATTGTACTGTAGTTTTAAGGCCTGCTAGTGATAGTGCTAGTGCTAGTGCTAGGGTATGGAGATCTAACGAGCGGTGACAAAATGCGGGATAATCTTGTTCATTGTGAATGTACTGTACATTAAGTACATGGAGACTTGATTATGAAGGAGCAGTGTGAATTTAAGCCAAAACAAGACCACCGCTTTCTAATGACAAAGCAAGTTTGGTGCAGGGAGTAGGATCAGAGCCTAAAAATCGTTCAAATTCGATATTTTGGAAGGATATCGCAATAACATTTGTTTCTGCATGCCCCAAAAATGCAAAATTACAAAGAAAACATAGTGATCATCACAGAGAATTTTCAATAAAAATTCCATTAAGCTGGACAAAAAATACCGATTCCTAAATACCTGATGAAAGAGATTTATATTTAGCCTTTGCATTCCTTTGACTCATTGTTTGTTTTGTTAGTAAACGGCTCTCCCTCTTCATTTGGTGCCGAGACCAAAACTTGTTTGTTGTGTTGTACGCACCCACTGTCTGCTACCTCTGCTACTACTACCGTTCTTCGACTTCTTCCACTACTACCCACCACCATGGTTCGCACAAAGAAACCTCTGGCCACTCGTTCCACCCGCCGCAAGACGTCTCCCAAGTCCGCTTCTCGTTCTTCTTCCCACTCATCCATGCATCTCTCCGTCAGTCAACTCAACCTCTCAGCTGCACCTCCCATTCATCCACCCTCAGCTCCTACTGCTGCCGAAACCCCCATTCAACAGCCTTCATTGGTACAAGTCCTTCTCCGGCAACAAGAGCTCCATCAACAACAACAACAAGAGCAGATGCAACAATTCATGATCACTCACCAACAACAACAACAAGCTCAACAACAGCAGCAACAACAAATGTTTCAACTCCTGACCCATCTTCAACAGCGCCCATCCCATCCACATCCACAACTTTCTGTCAACCTTCCGCGTCCTTCTATCTACTATTTCGATCAGTCGGCCAACGATGTCTCCTTCGCTCACTGGTCTGCTGACGTCACCTCCTTCGTACAGCAATCTGGACTCCCATGGCGCAAGGTGCTGGAAGATGCTCTCGATCGACCCTCCAGCCCGGCAACAGTTTCACTCTCTTTCTGATCCCCAGACTACAACTCTTGCAGCTGCCCTCACTCATCTCGAACCTCTCCTTCAACCGGCCGAATCTCCAATCCATATCGCTCTCTCTCTCTCCTTCAGCACCAACCAAGCCCTGACATGATCAAGTATTCCCACTATTTCAAACAGCAGTTCTCTCATCTCCCCGATGCCGAAACCCTTGTCTCCACCCTCTACGTCAATCAACTTCCTCACCACGTCAAGAAGCACCTGATTCATCATCTTTCTGACCTGGCTCATCCTCATGACATCCACTTGGTTGCTACAGAGGCAGTCAGATACTACAACACCGAGCAAGTGGTCAACAGTTCTCTCAACCTCCCCGGGCAGGATGGTTCTCACGATTCCCCAGTCACTGGACTCAAGGCCCCCAGACAATGCTCAACCCCTCCTGTTTGCTTCAAGTGTGGACGTCCCGGTCATCTTGCCAACGCCTGTCATTCGCAGCTAGTACCCGCCAAGTCAACCCCTGTGTCTCCAGTTCAGCCGGTCGTCTGTCACCTCGTGACCGAATCACCGCGTCCTCCCAGCCCAAGTTCTCAGTTCATCAACCATCGTCGTTCTCCTGTCGTTTCTTCAACCTCTCTGGCGTTGGGTGTGGTCAGATGGTTCAATCCCGCCTATGGCTATGGTTTCGTGATGTGCTTCGACAACAATCAAGACTACTTCGTCTACGCCTCTTCTCTTCTTTCTCCTCACTTCTCTCAGTTGACCCCACAGCTGTTCCCTGGCGAGGCAGTTCGGTTCGATATCACTCCCGATCCTTTTGGCCAGACCGACTGTGCTGTCAACGTTGTTAGTTTCCCTTTCGATCAAAAAGCTCTCCTGACTCTCGCTCTCCTATCATTTGTGACTCCAGACGGTCATCAGGCTCGGATGTGCCCATGGATCGACGCCCATCTGAGGGGAGTGATGAAAGAGATTTATATTTAGCCTTTGCATTCCTTTGACTCATTGTTTGTTTTGTTAGTAAACGGCTCTCTCTCTTCACTGGGTAGGGTATTCCCAAACTAATCGGTATACCGGGTATGTGTATTTATTAAAATACCAGGAATGGGTAGGTATTTATTGGGTAGGTATTCCCAAAAATACCCATTTTTCCATATGGGTTCTGTATACCCAATCAACAGTAGGCGGGGGTAGACCTCCCGAACCACCTGTTACATGTATGGATTGTATGCTGCTGAGCAGAAAGCGTGACGCGTACAACTTTGAACTTCACAATATCGTCCCATTGTTTCATTCAGCTAGTGTTGTTATGACTACTAGTCAAAGTCAAAGTTAATACTTTTGTGATATCGCAGTCAAACCGACAGGTAGTCAAAGTCAAAGTTCGACTAGCTTCGGCACCATAAATACATACTCAAACAAAGACCAGGTAGTCAAACCGTTTGACTATGACTACATTTTGTTACAAGAGGCAAGCTTTTCAGGTTTATTTTACCAGTTCTTGCTGTTTGCAACTGAAATATTTGGCAAATTTGATGCATTTTTAAGCACTATAGGACACCAAACAACGTTTGTTGTAAAATTCTGAAAACAATGAAGCATCACTCAGTGAATGTTCACTTCATTCAAGTTCCACAGGTCCATGATTAAAATTATGACATACAGTAGAATACCGTGTTTATTCCAATAAGCCGCGCGCAGATTACTGTTGATCGGGTATACCCATACCCATACCCGAAACTGGGTATTTTTGAGTAAAACTACCTGAAATTGGGTATACCCATACCCGGGTACTTTTTCTAATACCCATACCCGGGTATACCCGATTTTTTGAAAAATACCGGGTATTTGAATGGGTATTTTTTTAGAAAAAAAATCGCGCAAAGACACGTTAATTTCTGTCAAAACTCTGCAAAAATTCTCTCAAGGAAGTGTTTAGAAATAGAAATACAGTTCTTGGCATGCATCATACAGTCACTTTACTGTTTCGAAACCGTAAGTTAGCCACCTAATTTGTTTCAAGAATTGTATAATTAAGCATTTTGGCTTTTTAATTTTATGCATAAAACACTATGAAAACATCTTAGTGAAAAAACATTTGCGGGCTCAGAAAGGAACGCCCTGGGCTATTATGCACCTCAATCTCTCACTGCAAAATTCACAGTACACACTGTATACATGGCATGCATAAAACGTCGTACTTCACCGAAGCTGACTTTTTTTACAAAATCTACATACATGTACGTAGAGTACATAAAAAGTCTTTTGCGCGCATACAGTCAGTGGCGTACCCAGGATCATACATGTAGCAGCTCCGGGCCGACCTGGGGGAGGGAGGTACTAGGGGGTTTCCTCAGGTGGGAGGTCGAGGGGGGCTTCGCCCAAAGGGGGTCCGAAATTTCAAAAAGCTCCAAAACGCCTGGAAATCTGTTTTATCACGTTTTTTTCAGCAAATTCCTATTTTATGCTGCCAAATAGCGTTTTAGAGTTAAAAACAAGCAAAAAATGACGCCAAATTCGGTTTCCAAAGGCTTTTCAAGCGAATTTTAGGCTAAAATTTAGTGATCTCTGAGCCAGTTTGTTAGTACTGGAGCCACTACTGGTACTGTACTTGTATTTTTCGGTCGTGGGTCCCTTAACCTGTCTCGGGGGGTGAGGGGGTTTGGCCTTTCCAGCAGGGGGCAACCCCCCAAACCCCCTGGTACATGTATACCAAGGATCTTGCAAAGCGGGCGCGTAAAATTTTGAAGTTGCGTGGTTCGGCTGCTGCCCAACAAGAGCGAGAAAATTTCGCAAAATTAGCCTCCAAAAACGTATTTAAAGAGGATTCTGAGCTTAAAATTGACAGCTTAATTAGATAATTAATTAATTTCTCTTATTTTATCTAATTTTTTCTCCCTACCTCCGCCGCAAAGGGGTGTACACACCCTACACCCTCCTGGGTACGCCACTGCATACAATAAGTTTATTGCCTCTCGTTTACTTCTAATAGAAATCGGGCTTCTATTTTTGTTCTCCCTTTAAGGATAAGTGCCGTTGCAAGACTAATAAATTTATTTGGATTATATTTAGAAGGTTACATAGTTTCTATGAAATTGGTCTTGATGCTGAACCAATTATTTACAGCAAGCTGAAATTTTTATACAACCATCTGGGTGGGTGACCCAAAATCGGAAAGTACTATTAGAAATTATACTCCAGGAAGCTGATTCGTTTTTGCCAATGTTGATTTACCAAAGTAGTCGAAAATTCACAACTGTTCTAGTAACTGTGCAGAAAAACTGTTACACGGGGCACATAATAGTTGTCCAAAAAAGCAGATTAAAAAAACTATTTCTGTAAAACCAATTGAAATTTGGCATTTTGTGGAATTTATATTTATTTATAAGATTTTAATGAAAAACACCCGATTTATACCCGATACCCGAGTATTTTTAAAATACCTACCCATACCCATACCCGGGTATGGGTATTTAAAAAAATACCTACCCATACCCATACCCAATTCAGATTCAAATACCCATAGCAACAGTAGCGCAGATGGAATAGCACCCATTTCAGGCTAGCGCTTGGTTACTGAAATATGATAAATCTCTGAAAATTTCAATTTGGCTCGGTTTCAAAAAGTAGTCAAAGTAGTCAAACCGTTGGTCATATATGGGGCTGTCCATAAACGTCGTCGTTCCAGAGGGGGGGGGTCGGCTGAAATGCGACGATAGCCGACGCACCAGGAGGGGTAGGGGGTTAGCAAAAAACGACGTCGCTTTTTTCGGAATTTATGGAACTTTGAATGTATTATTTTCGATTGATGTACATTCTGTCAAAGATTTCTACATTCAGAAAAGCTTCCCAGAGTGGCTGAAGGGATCTATTCAATTCATTGTACAGTATGGCAACAAGAAAAAATGACAGTACTGCATGTACTGCACTTTTATCGGGGGGGGGGGGGTAAACGGAAAACGACGTCGCCTAGGGGGGAGGGGGTCCCCAGAAACGACGCAAGGCGGGACCGAAAGATCGGGATTCTGGAACGACGTCGTTTATGGACGGCCCCTAAGTCAAACGGTTTGACTACGACATAGTCAAATTTGACTACTCTGGTATTGTACTCAAACAGACGGTAGTCATAGTCAAACAGAAATTTTGGTATTGTAACAACACTAGTTTCAGCAGTACTGTTGTTTGGTATTGGATTCTCTGAATGTGTATGTGTATACACATTAACCGGCAAATGTGTATGATAGTTTGTTTACACACATTCACCAAAACAATCTGGATTTGTGTGTGTGTGTGTGTTGCAGTGAAAATGCAAATTTTTTAGGTCCGATGTTTGAAAACAAGGATAAGTTTGAAATTGAGATACTTGGGGGCATACGTGGGCCGGGGGGTGAGGGCTTTACCCACCTCGCCGGCGCATACCCCCTTGGTCGACCATGCCCCCGAGCGATTGACTTTGACAATGACAAATAGGCAACGCATATAGTAGATATAGTCAAAAGGAACAGTCAGAGTCGGTCGAATTCTGTTCTAATTTTCGCACACGCTCAGTTTGACCGACTTGCCCTCACTGCCTTTCATACGATTATGATTACAGTTAATAGGGCTCATTATGCATTCAGTTCAATGCAAGTGAACCGGGACATACTCCACCGCTGAAGGTCGTTTAAGCGAGAGATGCAGGCGTAACCTTTTTTAACAAAAACTAAGCACAATGCAGTCGTCAAATTGCTACAATACATAGGCAAATGTCGTGCCTTTTGACCACGAGGTAGAGTGTAATTGCAGCAGAGAACTATAAATATGATGAATATTCCGCTACCAACAGCGCGCTATACAGTATTTTACTATTTACTAATTTTGCTACAAATTCGGCCCGTCAATATAACCGGTTGGGGCAGACCATACTCCATTTGGAGTAGTTGGCCTGCGGTTAGCGTTTTCGAAAATAGGCCGACGCTGCGCTAACCGCTGTTCAACTGCGATGGGCGGAGTTGAATTTAGAGTTTCGTAGGCCGCGCGCGAAATTTGGCTGGCTGCCAATTGTTAAATTTTCGAATCTGTGATCTCATCCAAAGGCGGAACCTGACCCTTTTTCAGGGCCTTTTTTACACAGAAGGGAGTACGCCTCAGTCGCATCTATTTTCCATCAATTTTACGTTGTCTAATAGCCGTCCCACTACAAAAAGATTGAAAATTGCTGTCAAGATTCGTTCTATTTTCGAAGAGAACCGTCTTAGTTAAACTATCCTCAAGTATCGATTTACGCCCACAACAGCGGTTAGAGAATCTATTTTCGCTTTACATGCGAAAATAGAAAACGCTAACCGCTGTCGATTTCCGAAATTAGCCAGCGGTTAGCGTTTCGCGAATTTAGGCGTCTGGCGCAAGGAGATAATTTTTATTTTTGTTTTACTACTAAGCAGCTCCGATTTTACTAATTTTTGTTTTACTAATAATTTTCCTAGTTTTACCACGATTTTACTAGTGATTAGGTGGAGTTTTGCTTGCATCAATGATGCCAAGATTTTGTGACTAACTCTTGTTGGTCCAAATAGTTGCTAAATTTGATCATGATACAAAGTTTTCCAGATTTAGTGACAAAAAATGTGTGTAATGTGATTGACAAACGTGGACCTACACAGCTTTTATTACAAAATTGATTAAGATGTTGGACGGAATTCATCAAAAACTAAAAGTTATATATAATATATTTTAGTAAGATAGTAGTAAAATTTCAATTTTACAGGGATGGATGTTTTTTCCGGTAAAAACCTCGGCCTGGTTTTTTCAGTTTTTTCCCTGGGTTATTTTTTCGGTTTTTCTCCAAAAACCGCGGAAAAAACTCCTGATCAAGTTCCGAGTATCCTAGCCTGGTTTTATGATCACTAACACTTTCTAGCGCCTTCCTGAGTCTTTTCAGAACAGAAATACCCGTCTTACATAGATATAAATCACGAAACAGACATATGAAACAGTCCCTGACAGGCTCCATCATTAAACTCTATATAGAAATTTTCTTGCAGCAGTATGCCTTTTTACTTTAGATTGCCAAATTTGGTATTTTCTGTTGTTTTTCTAACAGTTTTGAGTCAGTCTAGCCAAGTATGCATCTCAAAAGTCCATTTTTTAACTGAAAAATGACACAAATTAGCTATTTTTAGCTTGAGTTTTTTCCGCGATTTATGATTTTTTTCCGACCACTAGGAAAAAACCGGAAAAAAAGGAAAAAGACTGAAAAACGCACCTCACAAGTCACAGCCATGCAATTTTACTATTGACAATCTTTGGTAATTTAATTCTAGTTATATTTTACTATATCAGCGCTTAATTTTACTTTATACTATTACTTTACTACCAGTAAAATACCACTAATATTACAAATTTTTGTTTTAATTACTATACAATATATAGTATGTAAAATAACAGTACCTGTACACTACATAAAAATAAAAACGGACTTGTAATACATAGTTTGCGCTGAGACCAGACACAACAAGATAAGAATTTTATACAGCATCACAAAAACAGGTTTAAAGTTTTCATTCCTAGCTAGCACAAATATTTCTCCTTAAACCACTAATCGTAGGTACATAAAACTCGCAAATGTATGAAACGAATAAAAACACAGCTTGATACTATAAAACACATTTGTACAATTTTAAGGGATGTCTGCCTAACATTTTGAATTTAGGTTGGTGTGACAAAGATTTTATTAGATTAAGGCCGATAATACCTACTTATGCCACCCCGGTGGCACTGGCAATATAAACCGGCCTTTAGGTTTGGTTTTGGTGTGAATATTGTGATAGTAGCAGACATCCCTTTTAACACTGAGACTTTTTGTAGAGTAGTGCTGATTCATAACCAACATAGCCTCTGACACTCGCAGCTCATTCCTCAAAGGTCACAAGAGACAAAATAATCGATAATCGCATAACAGTAATTAGACAGAAAACTAGAAGGTGGCTGGGTAATTAGTAAGAATTAGTAATAATAATAATAATTAGAGTGCGAACTGGTATTGGGATTGGGTATTGGGGGTCTCAGGTATTGGGATAGGGTATTGGGTTTTTCAGGTATTGCTCGCACTCTAATAATAATGATTAGTAGAAAGTACAGGAATTGTATGATAATAAACTTTCTAAATATTTTTTCGGCTAGCAACTACGTAGAATTAGCAGTAGCAGCTTTTCTGTAAGCTACAGATTTTTAGAATGTATATGGGAGGTTTTGGAAACGAATTTCAAAATCGATATCCATCCCAGACTCATTCTACAAGTACTTTTCAGTAAAAGTACATTTAAAGTAACTGTACACAAAATATCAATCGCAAAGTAATATTCACGCTTGGTTAAGTTCTTTTTTTTTTTAAAACGGTGATCTGCTCTTACCGGGAGCGATTTTTACGGGTGCCGAATTTTTCTTCTCATTTCCGGAGCCCGAGGCGGTTTGCAAAGGTTTCTTTATCGATTTTCGCGCCCGGGCCGGTTTTGAAGGCGGATTCGGCAGATAGATCGCCTTTCGACCGGCGTTTTTGTAATCGTTCTTGAATATTTTTTCTTTTTTTCCTTCCTTATATGTACTCGGCGAGTCCGGACTGTCCGGGCTTCTGAGGGCCTTGTCCGGAGGCTCAGAATTTTCCGGAACGTCACCTTTGCGTTTTTTGAACGGCAGCATGCTGTTAGCTGAAAAGATTCATACACATACAACAATGCTAATTTCTACAAAAACAAAAATCAGATCCTAGTACTATCATACTACTGTTATTTTACTAGTGCAATTCACTAAATTTACTACAAAAGCAAACCTTTAATTTAATATTAATTTTTGTTTTAATACCAAGCAGCCCCGATTTTTCATAATTCTTGTTTTACTATTAAATTCACTAATTTTACTACGATTTTACTAGTCATTAGAGGCAATTTTGCATAAATGAGGGCAAGATCTTATGAATAACTGGTGTTGGTGCCAAATACTTGTTGAATTTGATCACGATACGAAGTTCTCCGAGAATTTTAGAGACAAAAGTAGGTACAATTTGGCTGATGGAAGTACACCCACCCATCTTTTAGTGCAAAATTGATGAAAATTTTGGCTGGACAGTAAAATAGTAGTAAAATTTTCAGTTTACTATTGATGGCGTTTGTTAATTTAATTTTATCTTTATTTTACTATTGGCTCTTAATTTTACTTTTTACTATTATTTTACTACTGTAAAATACCACTAGTATTACGATTTTTTATTTTACTATACTATAGTAAAATAACAGTATACCATACCTAGTCGGTTGGACGGAGGACGAGGCATGGCAACTGGCGTGGCGATCTCTTGGAGCAGCTGACAAGTTTCCTTAATGAGATCCAATCGCTTTTGCTCCAGTTTTACCAATCTCTCGCCCAATGGCTTCCAGGGTGGTAGACACGGGAAGCGCGTGGAAGCCATTTTTGCTACAAAAGACTTCTCACACTCACAATTTCAACTGAAGGTAAATTGTAGAGAAAAACTACACACTACGTAAAAAGTGAGACCGAAAAGTTAGAGAAAACGCGCCACTGAAATTCTATGCAGCCTACAGCAATGCACTATACCATGGCAATCTACGCAAAGACCGGTAATTATCGCAAGTTTTCCTGAAAATCAAATGTCTGTCATTAGACGCGACCCTAATTTACGGCTCTTGCAAAAACAAAGGGTTCCGATAGATTCCCTTGCTATAACCTTAGAAATCTGTTCGGTAAATAAAAGGCTTATAGGTCAACCAAAGAGTCCATTCGGTAGATAATCTACATCATTGAGCGAAAGAAAAGATACAAAAGACAAGGCATCCTACTGGATCGATTCTGAAAAGCTGCGCCTAACAAAAATCCTCACGCGCTCGGAAATAGCCGATCTGACGGGCGCGCAAGCTAGGGGCCGTCTAATGCGTGTCAAAAAGTGGGTTAGGTTTAGGGGCGGGTAGCGCTAGGGGGCTCGCGCAGACAGACAGTCAGCAGTTTTTGGGCGGACCAACACCGCACGGCACTGAGTTAGAGCCACAACTGACTGCGATAAAGGCAGCCGCCGTCTGCCGCGCGGTGTAATCTATAGACGCCAATCTAGACCATGACCTGAATACTGAGCTGTCACTAGACTAAACAGTTTATTTTACTCTACTGGCACATTCTCGGCTATTCTGCTTGCGCCACATTAAACAGGTTCTTAGGTGCCAAACCAATTACAGTCTACATCTTATACCAGTCTGCCAGAACGCAATAAATGTGACCACAGAACACGAAAAAGAAAGATAGAAAAATGGAAGGTAAAAAACGGAGAAGCAAGAAAGGCAAATATCCGTTGAAAGTTTAATCTACTCTGAATTAGAGGTTTCGGCGTCGAACAAAAAATACTGAGAATCATATTTTTTCATATCCAAAATTTCAAAAATATCTTTTACAATTTAAGCCAGAAAATTAATTAAATCTTTCACTTCAGTTCCGACGTAGATAGAAAAATTAGCTCAATCATACTGTACATGTAACAGGGGGGTCTGGGGGTCTCCCCCCACTCCACTTTGGCCAGCCCCCCCGGATGGGCACCCCCGAGACGATTCACGGACCCCCCACCGATTTTCTGGCAATTAAAATTTTGAGCAAATTTTTCAGAATTACAATTTCAGACAAAAAAATTGCCAAAATCGCCTGCAAAACAGCACTTTTTAGCTGTATTTCAGCCCAAATTAGCGATTTTTTGGCGGTTTTTAGGCAAAAATTGCGATTTTTTCGATTTTTGAGGGCTTTTTGTGCCCAACTCCCCTCCCAAAATTTTTGCTCAGACCCCCCCGGCCGGCGCCAGACCCCCCAAAACCCCCTCCCCCCTTCGGCGGATGACCTGTTATGGATGTATGGTATACCTACAGTATTTTTAGTGGTAAAATCGCGTTTTCTCACTATGATGTCAATCTTTTGTTGATTTGCAAAAGAAAGTAATGGTGAAATTGTTAAAACCTCATAAATAGTCTGTTAATATAGTTCAGCATTGCAGACCCCCCAGATGGGGACCCCCCAAGACGATTTCACCGACCCCCCCTCCAATTTTACTGGCAAGTAAATTTTCGAGCAAATTTTTGCAATTTTTTACAATTTCACACACAAAAATTACCAAAATCGCATGCAAAACAGCACTTTTTAGCTGTATTTCAGCCCAAATTAGCGATTTTTGGCGATTTTTAGCCCAAAAATTGCGATTTTTTTCGATTTTTGAGCGTTTTTTAGTGCCCAACCCCCTCCCAAAATTTTGGCTCAGACCCCCCCGTCCGGCGCCAGACCCCCAACGGCCCCACCCCGCTTTGGCGGATGACCTGTTACATGTATGAGCTCAATAGCGATGAGATTGCTATTCTAGCTGTTTATTTGGCCTGAATTGAACGAGATAACGATGCGATCATTGATAGCTCTTTCTGGGGCTGGTAGGCCAGGCGGGTAGGATATCTTACCGGAGCGGTCTTAGCGGCGCCGGCCGGCGCTCACTCGCGCTGACCGAACTCTAGCTCTCCTGGTGGGGCTGCATTGTAAATTGGGCTTAAGCCAGTTGATTGGCAGGTTCAATATGGCTTAAGCGATTGGCTTAACTGACTGCAATTGGCCAATCAGACTCACGGGATAAGTGCAGCTGCCAGGATGTAAAGTCTTCAGGAATTTTTGTCTGGAAATCTGGATAACCTATGTGTAAGTGTAAATGTACATAAGTGCAGCTCCCAGGATATAACATTTTCATGTGATTTTTGTCAGGAAGTGAGGATAAGTCTATGTGTAAGTGTAAATGTAAGTGTACTGTAAGTGCAGTTGCCAGGATATAACATTTTCATGGGATTTCTGTCAGGAAGTCAAGTCATGATAGGTCTTTGTGTAAGTGTTAGTGTAAATGTAAGTGCAGCTGCCAGACAAAAAAATAGTTAGTAGTAGAATATGGCTCACATCTCTTCTGTTTATTTATATTAGCTATGTATCTGACAGCTGAGAACAAAATATGAACCTCTATGAGTTTTCATGATAGTGACTAAATTGGAAAAACATACAGTTTTTACAGCCTACCTTGAAACAACACTGCATATAATCGAACTATATTTATAATAGTATCCTAAATTCATTCCATACAACATTTATGACTTTGTGAACAAAAGATTAGTCATTCGGACAACCTGACTGATCAACTTTTTCTAGACGTTCTACATCAAAGCCTTTGGCTTTTATTTTCACCAAAACTGATTGATAGACATCCTCAGCTATGGAAGGGCTTCGCGTCAATACTTTCAACCACTGAACACTGTGATCTTTCCGAATGTGGAAGCAGTAAAAGAGCACCATGTACCTTTCTTTTAGATCGTCAATCACAATGTAAAAACCACCTTTTGGTGTTTTTGGCGCACAATGCAACTGAAATCCATAGTTAGTGTATGCATATAAGCCGGACATTTCTAAGCATAAACTGCGGCACACACAGTCAGGTATTTTCTTCAGACATGGTACAATATTATTTAAAATGTTGTTCATGTGCGTTATAATAATCGTTTATGGTTTTCACCTCATAGGTTATCAGCCAATCAGATTAGCAGCAGTGCTTATGAGGTGGGAGGTACCGAAATAATCTTACCTCTACAGTGCCTCTGTTTCTTTCTTTCAGTTCTCCTGCACATTCCAGTCGTACCAATGTGCCATCTGCTAGAATCTGAGAAACAACCACCCTCACCAAGCCATCCAACCGCCAAGACAGCTCATGGTAGATGCATCTGCCATTCTGATCCGTCAAACGATCAGTGTCATATCGAGCTGCTTCATACCATCGGCCGCTATGGAGATCAGGCTCAAAATTGTACACACTCTTAAAAGAAACAACAGTGAAAATCGTCCACACAGTTGGTGCAGCGGTTTAGGTCGCAAAGCCACTGTGCGCGCAGTTGTGCCAAAGTTTCTTGTCTCAAAGAGTAGGTGGTTGGCACAAAGCCCAACCCAGGCCACTGAGAGCTGGTGACAGCGAGTATATAAATGGGAACCAACTGCAGCTGCCTAAGCACCTAAGCTACAATAGCAACCACACGTGTTGCGACATACAGGAAAGGGGGAGCTACCACTGAGACCCGCCCAGACTGACACCGAGCATGTGCTGGCTAGTAGTAAAGGCAGCGAAGGAACGGCTCGATGTGGGTATGCGTGATGGGCCCATAGAGTGGCCTAGCGAAACAGGGTATGGCCCGGCCCAGACAATCCATATTGGTTCTCTTCAGTACCTCAACAACTGGACATCCTTGCATGTCCTCATTAACTTTTTTATGCAATTCCATTTGACTGCAAGTTCGCTGATCATGTTCGACCAGTCTGGGAGTTGAAAATCGCTGAATCTGCAAGGCGAACTGCAGTGCATTGATCAGTGTTGTGCTGAGATGAGGTTGTCTGGATAAAATCTGGATTGCCTCCACCTCTTCTCCTGTCCGCAGCACTCTACAGCTGAGGATGACTGCATAAATTTGGTAATCTGTGGTCAGAATCCAGTAAGTAGGTACAATTGAATTGGTTGCCGCCTGAAGAAATGTTACACTTTCGTCTGAATTCACTAAATGGTATCGAGAGAATGACCCAAAATTTTCCTCTTGCGATGTCATCTGGCTCATACAGAGCACCATGGAACCTCAAGCGGTCGCTTGCATCAATGCTTGATGTGTACACCATAAAATTGTCGTTTTCTCCAAGAACGAACTCATCCTTTCTACATCTTTCTCCTTGATAGTTGTTCTGACTTGTTTTTATAGTGTACCAGATGCCAGAGAAGGCTTTCGGGTCAAAATTGGAGACTGTCTGAAGAGTTGCTTCTTTAGTTTATAATACATAGTGTTTGATTTTACTTGATATGGTATTTCTGGACAAGGTGCATGATCTGCAGCTATTGAGACACAGTCATTTTGATTAGTGGACTTCAGTTTAGACACATCGATCCCGCGTTTGCCTAAATTCTCTTTTATGGCAGTTAATGTTGAGTCAGACAATTCCCGAGTGCGACTGCAAATTCTAAGTGTCTGTCGGTTCTCTTGATTTGATTCGAATGGAACACACGACCACACCACTAAGAAATGGTCATAGTCTGTACCGATTACCCACATTGGTATGCGCATCGCCTGTCTGGTGTCCTCTTGTACCTGGAATGGAAATGTTTGACCTGGTCACCCAATGCACATAATTCAAAAATACCGAAAATACCCAAAAAACGAGAATGCATTATCTGAGTTCGATTTACCCTAGAAAAAATGTTATGTTCATTTTCCTCTTTGGCTATTTGGTTCAGTGGAGACAATGCCTTATCAATTGAACGCAATTTCTCCAAAAAACACTGATTAAGAAACAAATATTTATGGCAGTGTCTAATAATAAGCTGCCAAAATGAAATATCAATTAAAATTAAATGAAGGTTGTGAGATCAGAACAGTAAAAAGCCTAAACACTTTTAATCAAGACTTGTTTTGGAAGGTTTTCTCCTGTTCTGCATAGTTTTAATTGAGAATTCTATAAAACTAGTGGTCTCGCTATTCTTGGTGTTTCTCAGTATTTCGGTACTAAGATGCTGAAAACTTTAGTGCCCAGCCCCCCTCCCGAAATTTGACTCAGACCCCATACCTCCCCTCCCCCTTCAGCGATGACCTGTTACATGTATGTATGTTGTCTACTAGTGATCCTAAGCTCAAAGCTTACAGTGAATTCTGCATTTGCAGCATTCTTAACTTGCGCAGCAGCCTGCACAAAATGCAAATTGTCATCGCCATCCACCATAGTGCGTTCAATGGAAACACGTCCTTGAGAAGTGAGCGAAAAGGTGTCTGTGATACATCGCTCAGTTCCTTTCTCCATTCCAGTTGGAAACTTTTCTATTTCGAACCATTTTCCAAGAAAACTGCGCAAGTCAAAATGTTCAACAGGCTACAAACAGTTGTAATTGTTGACTTTTTGTTGCAATGTGTATTATTAATGGTTAAGGCACATTTATTTACTTTGACAGCAGGGCAGGGCCCTTGAAATATTGCCGCAATAGAAAATTTCGTTGTAGACACAAACAGGAACAGCTTTAACATTGATAGCACATACATGGCTGACTACAAGTTTTCGACTCTAGTTCATATCAGTAGGAGATGTTGCTTTTTGAGTGGTTTATTTTCTGTCATGTACAAAGTCCAACTTTTTGTTGCACCTCAAATCGTACAATGCAGCAGAACTTTTGAAATTAAAGTTACTATACATTTTTACATTGGTTGATGAGTTGTTAACATGCATGCATCAAAATGAAAGTTATAAATTCTTACTAATGTTTATTTTAAAGATTCACCATTCTCATTTTTAATAGGGTATAAAGATATGCATCCAATTTGGAAAAGTTTATGATTCCCAGACATGACCAAGTACTGCAATGCTACTCACACTGAGATGCTAGTAATTAATCAAACAAAAGCTATAGCGAGTTTTTATCAGCATAGCAAACAAAACTGTAGAAAACCTATGGCATGAATAACTTAGCACAAGTAATACACTTTATACTCACTATGCAAATAAGCGAGTTAGTCTAACCCTCATTTCCTTCTTATGCTTGGAACATGTTATATTTTAAAGAACATGAATGTGTTTAATTAATCAGTTGATTAACTAATTGGACAGCCCGATTGATCAACTGTTCCCAGACGTTCGACACCGAAGCCTTTGACTTTAATTTTTGCAAAAATAGATTTCTGGACATCCGATTGTATTGATTGGTTTCGCGCCAAAACTGACAGCCATTGCTCACTGAGACCTTTCCGAATGGGGAAGCAGTAAAACAGCACCATCACTTTTTTTTCTACATCATCAATCACTATGTAAACGGCGCCTCTTGGAGAAGCAGGAGCACAGTGTAACTGAAATGTACAGCAGATAGTTTTGCTAAGCCTAATTTAGATCAATTTTCAATCAGACCACCTTTTGTTGAACTTTTTTAGTAATCAGCGATTGTGTATTGAAAAAATCTCACCTCCATAGTGCCTTGGTTTCTTTCTCTCAGTTTTCCCGTACATTCAAAACGCACCAGTTTGCTATCTGCCAGAACCTGAGAAACAACCACCCTCACAAGGCCATCCAACCTCCAAGACAGGTCCTTATAAATACATCTTCCATTCTCGTCTGTCAAGCGGTTAGTATCATGTCTGACCACTTCATACCATCTACCACTGTGGAGGTCTGGCATAAAGTTTTGCACACTCTGAACAGAATATTTAGCTTTACTATTAAGTCGAGCGAGTCATCTTTTGGTGGGGACTATAGTCTCTAATGATGTTTTTCACAAAAACAACAGTCAAGCGAAACATGGATATTTTGCCATTTTTTGTTTAAAAGATGACGCTTATGCTGTTCCATCATTAGAAAAACTGCAGAACAGGGTATGTGAAAACGAGACTAATACAAAAGAAAGATTAATCAATAGCGTTTCTAACTTCAGTTAGAAACAGATAGCTCCAAGTTTGGTCCACATTATTTCGATTTTAAAAGAAATGATCAATGAAATACAAAAATATTGCAAATCTTTTTCATCGGAAAATACATGCATCACTAATATACCTGAGTATGTGAACAGTCATTGTTCACTACATTACGCAATCGTATCTCACTGCAACCTCGCTGATTCTGATCGATCAGTGGAACTCCTGATAATCCCTGAATCTGCAAGGCGAACTGCAAGCTATAGACCAATGCTGCATTGAGATGAGGTTGTCTGGACAAAATCTGCACTGTCTCCAACTGTTCTCCTGTCCTGTGTAGTCTGCAGCTCAATACAACTGCATAGTTGTAGTAGTCTGTGGACAGAATCCAGTAAGTAGGGATGATCGAGTTTCCTGTGGCCTAAAAAACTGAAATCTGGTTCTGCAAGTGGAGTGGTAGAGAGAGAAGACCCAAAATTTCCCTGCGTCTGTATCATCCGGTTGATACACAGCTCCGTGGTACCTCAAGCGATCACTAGCATCAATGCTTGATGTAAACACAACAAAATGGTTGTTTTGCCGGAGCACAAACTCATCCTTTCTGCATCTTTCTCCAGGATAACTATTGTGGCTTGTCTTAATGGTGTACCAGATGCCAGTGAAGACTCTCAAGTTGAAAAAAGGAACAGTCTGAATGATTTTCTCTATTGTCAACAGTAACATTAAGACACAGCCTTACTGGATATGCTATTTCTGGGCATGGCGCTTCATCAACAGCACTTGAGAAACAGTCGGTTTGATCAGATGAGTTCAGCTTGGAGACATCGATTCCTCGGTGCTGTAGGTTTCTCTTTATGGCAGTCAAAGTTGGGTCAGACAATTCTTCAGTGCGACTCAAGATTCTAAGTGTCTGCCTGTTCTCTTGGTTTGACTCGAAAGGAATGCATGACCAGAGGACCGAGAAATGGTCATAGTCTGTACCGATTACCCACAATGGAATGCGCATCGCTTGTCTGGTGTCCTCTTGTACCTGAAAATGACTGAAATTTGAACAGTGTAGGAATGTCAGCCCTCTGGAACAGTCACAATTTTTAAAAGATATACAAAGTAATCGCAAACTTGGTAAAACTGTACTACTGTATATAGCTAAAGCAATTACTTCGACTTATTGGACTGACTAACTAAACTAGTAATCAGGGATGGATATTTTTCCGAAAAAAAACCTCGGCCTGGTTTTTTCCAGTTTTTTTCGTTTTTTTTTCGTTTTTTTCCAAATCGCGGAAAAAACTCCTGCTCAAGTTCTGCGTATCCTAGCCTGATTTCATAATTCCTAACGCTTCCTAATGCTTTCCTGAGTTTTTTCAGAACAGGAATACTCGTCTTACATTGATATAAATCCAAAAACAGGCATGAATCAGTCCCTGACAGCCTCCATCAATAAACACTATATGCAAATTTTCTTACGGCAGTTTGCCTTTTTGGTTTAGATTGCCAAATTTAGTATTTTCTGTTGTTTTTCTAACAGCTTTGAGTCAGTTTAGCCTATTTTACATGTGAAAAGTCCATTTTTGAACTGAAAAATGACTTAATTTAGCTATTTTTAGCTTGAGTTTTTTTTTCGCGATTTATGTTTTTTCCGAACTGTAGGAAAAAAACCGGTTTATTTCCGAAAAAAAACACCGGAAAAAACACACCTCACATCCCTGCTAGTAATAGTGGGTAGATTACAGTGAACTCTGCCCTGGCAACATCATTGACTTCCGCTTTAGTTTGCGTAATCTTCACATTGTCCTCATCATCCACCAGAGAGCTTTCAATTGAAATATGTCCATCAGATGTGGACGAAAATGTGTCGCTGATACAGCGCTCAGTTCCTTTCTCCATGCCAGTCAGAAACTTCTCTATTTCAAACCATTTTCCGAGGAACCTCCGCAAGTCAAAATGGTCAACAGGCTGAAAACTTGTGCAGTCAGTCTTATTAATGGTTGATGTTTAAATGTAACTGGTCTAGTCATTTGCTGAAGGGGAGGGAGTAGCAGGGTTTGGGTCAGTCAGAGGGGACTGAGGCTAAATTCTTGGGTGAATATCGGATGAGATGGGACAAGTTATCTGGGGGTCCCAAATCCGGGGCCTTGGCCTTGGCCATTGCCATAGATGAGGCGAGGGCAACCCCCAAATCCCTGTTGCGCGTTCAGACAAAATTACTTTCACTGTTGTAGGACAGGGGCCTTGAAATGAAGCACCCATAGAAGGATTTGCAGTAAAAGTAATGAGAAACAGCGTCAACACTGATAGAACATACATGGTTAACTAGATTTTCGACTTTATCTCGTATCAGTATGCAGTCCCTACTTTGATTGATTTCTGCCAGCGCAAAGTGTGAATTTTTTGCTCATAAGCGCTAGTTTAAAATGTGCAGTGAAGAGATTGCAACAAAGATTTTCAACCTGAAAGCCTTCACTGGTATCTGATACAACATTATGAGTTATGACAAGTGAGAGAGAGAGACTGAAAGAATGGAGACAGTGTTTGCCCAACTTGCAAAGCATAGCCAAAAAATAATTAGTAGTAAGCCCGGTGCGATGAAGAGGCATAACGGAAGAATTAGGCATCGGTGGAACAAGAGGCGAACAGGTTTTTGTGAAAGTGCGATATGGTGGACAAGCAAGCTGTAAAGAAAAGGAAAACTGGAACTCCCAGCACCATTTTGAGTGCAGCGGCCGTTCTAAATAGTTTACTGGCTGCTTGAATAGATTATGTAAATTTCTTCATATATGTTGGATTGAATGTTCGAAAAAGTGCAAATAATTTACAGCAACAAAATCGATTGTAATGTCAAACAAAATCAAAATGTATTGGTAGAAATAGAGTTTTAATGGTAAAGAAAAGTGCCTTACAGTTTTAACCAATTTCTTTTGACATATTTGTATTGTGCTATTTGAAAAGCAATGCATAATTAGCAGTAAGGCGCGGCCCACTGGGGGGTCACATACTAAATAAGCAGCCTGATCCATGGAATACTGCAAATGAGACATGAGATCCGGGTTTTCGTGAAAGCGTGAATGTGATTTACAGGCAAGCCATACATGTAACAGGGGGGGTCTGGGGGGGGGGGGGCCGCCCCCCCACCCGACTTCGGCCCTACCCCCCCCCCGGATGGGGCCCCCCCCCCCCCCCGAGACGATTTCACCGACCCCCCCCCCTCCGATTTTTCTGGCAAGTAAATTTTCGAGCAAATTTTTGCAATTTTTTACACTTTCACATACAAAAATTGCCAAAATCGCCCGCAAAACAGCACTTTTTAGCTGTATTTCAGCCCAAATTAGCGATTTTTGGCGATTTTTAGGCCAAAAATTGCGATTTTTCTCGATTTTTGAGCGTTTTTTAGTGCCCACCCCCTCCCCCAAAATTTTGGCTCAGACCCCCCCGGCCGGCGCCAGACCCCCCCAACCCCCCCTCCCCCCAGCGGCGGATGACCTGTTACATGTATGAGGCAAGCTGTAAAGAAATGCAACCTGGATAACCAAAACCTACAATACCATTCTAAGTGCAGGAAATTTTGCATCATTTTTCTTTGACTCTATAGACTATATATAAAAGAATGCCAATAAACAGGACGATAATGTGAATGAACGTTTTGTATAAAAAAATAACTTCATGTATGCAAATTTGTGTTTCTTTGTCTGTTATTGGAGAGCTGTCCTGTGTTGTGTTGTATCAAAGAGCAAGAAATGAATTGTGTTTTACTGGTTATTCTTTGCGTTACCAAAATTCGTTCGGAACCTTTATGGTACAGAAACAATTGTACACATTCATCCTGTGGTCATGTGCAAAAGTGCAGCTGGTTCTCAATGATAAAGGCAGACCACAGATGGCACGAGCTTGGCTACCCACTCAACGTTCGTCCAATGGTGCTTCGAGCAGCTGAAGATTTAGACGTCTTGCACCACTTTTTGTTGGAGATGGGCTCAACTGCTTTCGATCCAGCATCAATTAACCAGCGAACTCAGTCATCAATCAGTTTGACCACTGTTGGTGCAAGACAAAAGAAAGGGACAGAAGAAATTATGCAACATCCTGCTTTGTTGGTTGATTGTGCTGGTAGAGGTGACTTGTGTGTCTGGACCACTGACTCTGTCTCTGCTCCACTGTTCCCAAAGCGCCTCGCCATGCCGCAAGTTAGCTATGACCCAGAGAAAAAGATGTACTCTTATGACTTATTCGTTGTTGACAAGAGCCCTGACCGTAAGTTCTGCTGATAATGTTTGTGTATGTACACAACACAACACAACACAACACAACACAACGTATAGGGCTGATATAAAACAGCTTTGAGCTAAGCCAGTCCTTCTTCCCTTGCTTGTCACAAAGATCTGCACTTAGAGTATTTCTGTGATACTGTACATATGTATGTGCTTTGTCTGGGAAGTAAACTTCTTCAACCTGTAAATGGTTTGTTTCAGAAAATTGCAATTTGAAAGAAGTGGCAGACGAACTGAAGCAGAAGGCTCTGGTAGGAATGAGTTACAAAGGACGGTGTTACATAATCAGCAGTTACTTGGCCGACTACCAGACAGCAAAACGAAGTTGCACTATGGTCGGTCGCCACTGGCAGTTGGCAATATTTGAAGATAACCGAATTTTTGATGTTGGCAACTACCTCAGGACTGCCTTGCCTCCTGCTTTTGAAGTGTTCAGTCGCTGGAAAATTGTGAGTTTTTGTTCACAAAACGTTGTTGCAGTTTGGTGTACATATATGCACACAGTAGTTCGTTGTGTTGCAGAAAGTAGGCAAGGTGTGGATTGGTGCTCACATATTCTCTGGATATGGATGGGTGTGGGACCAATGGTACAGAACAGATGGTTTGCTTAGGTTCCTCCCTGTGCTCGGTGGTGCTGAATTTGTTTGGCAGAATGAAATGACGGGATCCTGTCTGACCCTTGACCTCAGTGCTAGATCCAGTCACAAAAGTCCAGAACTGGCAGCTCACAAATGCAAAGAAAAACTTCCCTTCATCTGCGAGTTTCGACCAACACACAAAATGCTAGGTATATTATGACAATTGATTGATATGCGAATGGATGAGATATGTAAAAGTTGCATTTATATTTGGTATGACTGGTTTCCTTTGGTTCGGATTGGCCTAACTTTAAAAAAAGCTTTTACTTTCAGAGAATGTTAATTTGCTCAGTTTTTCCCGCCAACAATTCCAAACTTCTACCCCTACGTTTGCGGCATTTGAAGAGACACATGACTGGAAATCATGCCGTGAGTTTTTTAACTTACCATATCATTATATAATTCTACTATCCCGCTGTCTTTGTTGATAGGCTGCAAACAGTTTGAGTACTACCCAAGGAGGGACAACCATGGAACTGATGAATACTTGAAATATGGTCTGAACGAGCCCATTGATATCCCATATTGTTATGATGTTGGAGTAGATCAGCCATTCCAAATTCAACCCGAGAGCGGTGATATTGGATTTACATCAGCTGGATGGCAGAAGAAGGTATACAGCTTAGTGACAATACAGACGGAGCTGGAACAAATAGAGGTGACTGAATGAATAAAGAAACATCACAATCAATCTGGTAATTCTCTCGTTTCCTTACCCTATTTTTTTCAGACTCCACACTGATCAGTTCTAGCTATGACAATGGATGACCCGTGTGCTTCAGTAGTGTCAGGCATTCACTCAAACGTTCAACTGATGACTTCCATAGGCGTTTATTGTTATGTAATGACCAAAGACGATTACATCACTGGTTCGGATGCATTGCAAGGTTGTACTGGCGGCCAAGACCCAGTCCATTTCAACACTCAACCAAAGATCGGAACTGAGATGTTCGGTACTTACGAAGGTACTCTGGCTCGCATCAGTGACCAATCTCTGCTGGAATCATTGAATGCAAAGTTTTCTGCTGTGAGAGATTTCTAGTAGTTCAGTGTCATGATTGTTGTTTACACAAGTTTCAGACCGGCCTGTTTATGTCTGGCATTTCCCAAGATTTGTGGGTTGGTCTGAGACGAGCAGAATCTGAGAAATAACAGTTGGGGATGGACAGAAAAAGTCTACAAAACTAAACTCGATGATGACGGTGATCAAGGGAACACAACAGATGAGCGCATTCCACCATATGAAGTGTTGCCAGCTGGAAAGGAGAAATTCACTTGGGATGTCATAGTGAGGCAGGACTTGCATAGAGAAAGACAATTCGCTCCTAGAAACCATGATTGCATGGTGGTCGACTTAGCCAGTTCTGCACTGCAGAAGTACACAACTGTCCATTGCAATGAACAACACTCCTTCTTGTGCCAGAAACAAGTTGAGGATAAAGCGCAGCGTATGTGAAGTTGCCAAATTGGTTGCTTTTGCACTGTATGCGAATTTCAGGTTACAAGTATGAGATGAAAGCTTATGTAACACTTCGCAGTTCGTGTGGTCTTCAGTTTACAGTCTATGATGAGTTTGATAACCATCTGAGTGCGGTGCACCCTGTGATGAAACCAAAAATGGATGACCCCAACAGTGATGACTACCTAAAGATGAAATTTTATAAACCCTTGTTACGTGGAAAGGTAAACATTGCTTGGTTGCTTGTTTGGTTGTCAGCTGGGACTTTCTGTCATTTGTGAGAATGGTGCATGGTTGCTTGGTATAATTACCAGAGATTTCCATTTAGAATCCCACCCCACTTAATAACCCACTGGGATATTACGTGGACCCTTGTTCCACTTTATATCCCATGGGATATTACTTGTCGGCGATGTTTATGTCAAATTTGTAATAATTTTCTTTACACACGTATACTGTATCTATGATAAAACATTGTTCCGGTTAATATCCCATACCTTTAAACTTTAAAATTATCAACACGAAAATAAGGTTGTTGAAAACAAACACAGTTCAGCCAATCACTTGGCCAGACAGAAGGAGGTGAGGTAGGCAAGGCCGATTGACCAGTTTCCAGTTAATATCCCATGGCTTTGTCCAGTTAATATCCCTGGGATATTAACTGGCGGGATATTAACTGGCGGCAATGTTTTCACTGAGAAACGCGATTTTCTGTGTTATATCCCCTGGGATACTAAGCGGAAAACTACAGTAGCTTTAGTTAGCTGGTCTTTTGGTTGGTTAATGGTAGGGTTGGGTTGAAGGTTGCTTGAATGACTTTAAAAATTTCTCTACATCAGTCCCAATTGCTTTGATCAGTCTAAAATTTCCAGTGTAAATTGATTTAGTACCAGAAACTGATTGTGACCCTGAGATGTGACGCAGCAGTGCCGGGCATCCGAGGCGCCGGCTGTCGTCCAGTCACTGACCTCGCCTTTTGCGGCCTCAGCTTAATCACAATGGGCTTCTCAGACGTGGCAAAAGCTGGCATAGAAGTTGCAGCTGAAGCTACAGAAGCTGTAGCTGAAACTGTAAAAACCGTGAGCAAATTCCAAAAGGTCATGAAAGTGTTAAAAATAGCACACAAAGGATACAAAGTAACCAAAGCCACTGGAAGTGCCGTAAGGCTTGGTCTCAAGACACAACAGGACGTTGAGAAATACGGCAGCTTGGTGGTAGGAAGCTCTCCCACCCTGAAAGCAGAGGATGCCATAAGCAAGATTTTGGCTGCAACAGACATTGCCACATCGTTGTTGCCTATCCCTGGAGCTGCCTGTGTTACATTTGCAGTCAAGATCGGAGTCTGCATGATCTTCTCGATCTTTCGAAAGGGTAAATGGTGGGCGCCCGAAGCCCTCGACATCACTAATGTCACGCTGCGCATCCCTAACAAGGGCATTGAATGGGCGTTCATTCCCAAAGATGGTCGCAGTACACTGAGAGGTGCAGGATTCAAGTGCGCTGGAAGAACCAAGGGTTACTACGTTATTCAGTCAGTCAAAGGCAGAGGTAAATATTACTTGTTTTTCGGGTGTTTGGGTTGAGCACTGTCCATCCAGTTTCAAATAACTGTCAGTGCCCTAAAATTCTTGCTTTTAGGACCAGAATCTGTGAACCCCTGTGAAGCCCCATCTTATGGCATGTCTACCTACTTGAAGAGAGGAGACAACTCGACTCACTGCTTCACCCTTCCTTTCCACTTAGCTCACAGTTATGAACAGGCCCAATCGTACTGTGCAAGAGAGAATCAAACACTAGCTGTTGTTCCGTTAGGTGCTGTTGATCTCCTTGACTTGATTTACTCTGAACTGAAAAAGCAACAGCTCAGTACCCCAGAGTTTTGGCTACAGTACCGTTGGAGGTTCGCCTACATCGGTCTAAGACAATCCCATGGTGTGTGGCGTTGGTCCAGCACATATTCAAATTTTGTCTGCAACACCACTTCTTGTGGCTGCGTTGAAGAAGGCTCCAATTGTGGCTATCTGAATCTAAGAGATGACGCTTTTATGATGGTTGAAAGAGATGCATTTCAAGATGGCTGCGCCATGGTGCATGTTGGTCTAACGCAACCTGCATTGAACCTTGGACCTTGTGTGACCAAAGGAAGACACCATGCATTATGTCAATTTGGACCGTTCGGTAAATTCATGGTGATGCTAATTTGCATAAATCACTAATAATTCTTGCCGACGTGGCACATTATTGGATTGGGATGTACTGTGAGGACCCTCTGGACCGAAGCACCTGTCATTGGATGGATGGATCGCCTTTCTTCTTCGACAATTTCTTGTCAGCACCTGAATTTACAGCTGCTACAGGAGAGAACAACTGTGTGGCATTGAGAGCGGACTTGAGTAGAAATTTATTCAGTAAGATTTCTGACAGAATGCATTGACTTATTACTGTAAATTTTGCAGAATGGGTCAATCGTAAGTGTACCGATCAACTTAGCGCTGTGAGGGAGTTTATGAGATATTGTGATAGTGAGTTCTAGATGAGGTTATGGAGAGAGGCTGTTCTCTTTGAATGTTGCAGAATGGCCATGCAAATACAAAACTATGGATGAATCAAGATGTTGGGGAGCTGTCTATGATGCATCAACCAACATTAAGTGGAAAGCCTGTCATCTACAATACCAAGCCATTGACAAGCTTATTGTGCAGAAATGTAACTTCCTCATTATCATACAAATTTGTTAATAATGTCTACACATTTACTAGGTTCACCAATATTGGTGCCTCCTATCAAGAAGCAGGAAAATGTCTCGAATCAAGTGATAGAACCATTCAGTCATCCTCAGCTAAGTGGCTGTTACTATATTTGGCAGAAGAAAGACCGAAATGCAATGTGGTGGATGTCCCATCAATACAAACCACACCCTTCAACCAAAAGGGTTGGCTACAGTACCTACCAGTTGGCAGCGTTTCACACCACCGCTGATCTGCAATACATGGCATCAAAACTGTTTCTTCTTCAAACCGCAGCGTATCAGAAACAAGCCATCGTTCGGAGTGATGATTTCTTTGAAGAGGCCCAGTTCTTTCACCAACGTGGCACCCCAACGGTCATCGGTCATCTGTTGGACTTGGTTAATGGAGTGCTCAAGTACATAGAGGTGTCAATAGATTTGAGGGAGATTTTCAGTGCTTACATCTTCAAAGGAAATAAATACAGTCTTGCAAAGTCGCATGTCAATGTAGATCCTTTTGCAGCTTTGATTGGTGCTCGATGTAGAAGGTTTGTTGCTTCAATAGCGGCTAGGTCAGCAAAATGTTGCTAGCTTCTTGCAGAGTTGAAGGTCAAAAAGCAGGGATATGGAGCTATAAATGTAGATGGTTTGTAGATGGAGTGGACGATGATGAGAATTATGTCAAGGGTCTGGAAGCCAATTCGCCCTGGTGGCGAGCGAGTGGGAATGATTGTCCAGATTCTAGTTTCATTGACAAAATGAGTGTTGCTCATAGGTTCTTTGGATTGCCTCAGTATATGTAAAGTGTTTAGGAAATCTTGTGTTTATGATTTCGCTTAAACAGTTGTGTTTAGATTTAATGATTGTGAATTTTGGATCAGAGCTCTCCGACGTGATGTCAATGAGATTTGTGTTGCAATGAAACCAGTGTCGCCCAGTCTTCTCCATACTACTACTAAATGTGGCTTTAGCGCTTTTACTCTCTGGCTGCAATAATTGTTTTTGTTCTTAGTTCTGGTGCCCTACCCCTGCAAAAACAGCTATGGCTCGTGGGCGATTTTGCAGTCAACACAACGCTTCCATTCGGTAAATGGCAGAGTAATGGGTGGTGAGGAAAATGCAAATGGTTATGGGCAATTACTCTCCTCTCGAACTGTCCACAACTACTATGTCGATGTAGGACTGTCTGTCTTTCTGAACAGATCCCGCAAACATTCTATTATGGATTTCTGGAGATATTAAAGCATTTGTTTTTGTGGTCACGTGACGTTTTTGTTAGTGAATTAGACCACGGATTTGTTGAAGGCATTATTCTCTGTTGTTTTAAGCTCATTTTTTACTATGAAATTACTTCTCCATTGCTCTTTACTGTTCGGTCTGATAAAATTACTGCTTCTTAGTTTCTTTGAATGTACATGTGAATATGTGACACTATGCTAACTGCGGGATATGGCTTGCATTGCATGTCACAGTCAGTCAAGCAAAACAGTTAAAGTTGACTGGACTACTTCCACGCTGTGGTACTAGTAAAGCATCTTAGCTTAGCTCATCTCATGTACAATGTGGTGGTTCAATGTTCTGTTGATTCTGCTAGAACTCCGCACAGATGTTTGTCCAATGCAAGCTGGAAAACAGAATAGCGGTCTTGAGTTCCAATTCGCATACAAGAATTATAGAATGGTAGCGCAAATGACACTCGCTGGACAAGGACAGTTCGACCTTCTTCTTGACACTGGCTCATCTGACACTTTCATATTTCGCCATGACACCGAATGCTTCTTTGTGAGGATTTTCACTATTGTTTTCCGAAGCTTTGATGAGCTAGTCTTAATTGCCTGTGCATGTAAGACATGTAAAATCATGTAAAGTAGTTATGACAGGCATTGGGTCCAAGTGTATTTTTTAGTCAGCTTAAGAGGAGAAACATATTTCTTTAACCCAAATAGAAGTCAAACTCATGGAATACAACTGCTCTGTAAAATTTTATTCTTGGTTTGTGGTTTTTTTTTCCTTCACGCTTCACTTTGGACCAGGGGGGGGTCGCACGACGGACTTTTCCAAAATATGATGGGCGCCACTTCGTCAAGCGCTTATAACTTTTGAAGCAAAAAGGGCACAGGAATGGGCTTCCCAGCATTCGACGTGGTTTGCGGCGAGCTTTCAAACACAATAACTCCAGTCTTTCTACGTCTATTGGTTGGCGCGAAATTCAAATTTTACTGCTTACCAAAATTTGCGCCGATGCAACACCTGACAAACGTGCGCACCGTTCTGGCGCCCTTCAAGCTAGAGAGCCCGCTAATCGCGCAGTGCGCAGATAATTGCATGGGCAATCCAGCCGTGCAAGCCGCATTGTTCTGCGGGCTCATACGCCAGAACGGCGACCATTCAAAAATTGGGTCGAAAATGGTGCATTTTCTGACTGATTTTTCGACAGGTTTTGACACCTGTCGCCCATATACTTGCTCTAATCGCGGCGGCTCACCCACCAAACGATAGCTAACAATCTCAGGATTCCGAAACTGTACTCACACTTCCGTTTTGTACCTGTTTTATGCCTCTTTTTGCCCAGCAACTGTGCATTGGTCAGCAACCCTCAATTATAGCTCCAGAAAAACATGCAAATTTCGGAGAACTGAGGAGGAAATTTCAACATGTCTTGAATACGATTTGTAGAGCGGACTGAGAGCTTTCGATCGGTATAGTGCATGACCTTCCAGCATAAAATTTTCTTCTGAGGTCTTTTGCATTTTTGGAATTTGTCCGCTTTTTATCATCGATTTTACGGGGTATTCGGCACATAACTCTTTTGTATGAGCACGTAGGGCAATGGGTGTGCCACGAAACGATGGCCCACGTCTGTGCGCATTGGGCGGTGTGCAAAATGATAGGCTGCGGTAACTGTGTGGGGTGCGCCTGGCCGAAATGTTCCGGCCATCTGGCTTTTTCGACTACTTCTTGGCAGTTTTTCTGGTAAGCCGAACTAATGATTGAACACTGCACGTCAATTTACCCATAGAATGATTGGTTGGATGCTAAGGATTCGGAAAATGTGACTATCGTTCCGTTTCGTAGCTGTTTCACGCACTTTTACCCTGATAAGCTGCCCTGGTCTAAAAACAGTTACAGCGAACACTGTGGAAATGCGCGAATTTCGGAAAAATGAGGACGAAATTTCCACGTCTTGAATAAGATTTGTAGAGCAGACTGAGAGCTTTCGATCGGTATAGAGCATGGCCTCCCAGCATAAAATTTTCTTCTGAGGTCTTTTGCATTTTTGCGTTTTGTCCGCTTTTTATCATCGATTTTACTGGGTTTTCGGCACGTAACTCTTTTGTCTGAGCACGTAGGGCAATGGGTGTGCCACCAAACGGTGGCCCACGTCCGTGCGCATTCGGCAGTGTGCAACACGGCAGGCTGCGATCACTGTGTATAGTGCGCCTAACCGAAATGTTCCGCCGGTCTGGATTTTTTGACTACTTCTTGGCAGTTTTTCTGGTAAGCTGAACAAATAATTGAACTGCGCGTCTATTTACCCATAGAATGAATTGATTGGATGCTAAGGATTCCGAAAATGTGATTATCGTTGCGTTTCGTAGCTGTTTCACGCACTTTTCTCCCGATATGCTGCCCTGGTTTCAAAATAGTTACCGCGAACACTGCGGAAATGCGCGAATTTTGGAGAACTGAATATAAAATTTGAAAATGTGGCCAATAGGAAGTGTAATTATTGCAGAGTCCTTCTGATTGGTGGGTAATTTTGAAATGTCATCCGCTTGTTGCTTCAGAAACAGAACAGGCGTATCATGCATATTTCAGTGTTAGTCTGCAATTGTTCATTGCAGGATTTGTTAGCTAGTTCCTGACAATCCAGAAAACTGGCTTGCAGATGGTTCAGTTGCATAGCACGCATTTGCAGATTATCAAACAAATCAACACTACCTTCGTATGCTTGGTAGACAAGGGATTCAAAGGTGTTTGTATACTGTAGGACACACCTTGTAAACCCATTCAGGATCTCCTGCTCAGCAGCGCGAGTATTTTTCTTGATTTCCACTGTGTTTGCAGGCAAAAACACTGGCAATTTTTTCAAAATCAAGCGAAGCCTGCGTCTAAACAACAACTGAAGCCTGTCACACGGCACACACAGCCCAGACCATGCACAGGTGTGGAACATCGCTTAGTAACACTTTCACTCCTACAGGAGCAGATAAGAAAGAGTTACAGACAGTATAATTAAAAAATCTAGAGAATTATTGGCGTGAAAAACTGGGTTTAGAAGAATAAAAAGACCGAAATTTTCGCTCTTCCCACTGCGCCTGACGGCCATGCAATGCACAATTCGGAAGGACTCTGCAATAATTACACTTCCTATTGGTCACATTTTCAAATTTTCCAATCAGTTCTCCGAAATTCGCGCATTTCCACAGTGTTCACGGTGACTATTTTGAGACCAGGGCAGCATATCGGGAGAAAAGTGCGTGAAACAGCTATGAAACGGAACGATAATCATTTTCGGAATCCTTAGCATCCAATCAATCATTCTATGGGTAAATAGACGCGCAGTTCAATTATTTGTTCAGCTTACCAGAAAAACTGCCAAGAAGTAGTCGAAAAATCCTGACTGGCGGAGCATTTCGGTTAGGCGCACCCCACACAGTGATCGCAGCCTGTCGTCTTGCACACCGCCGAATGCGCACGGATGTGGGCCATCGTTTGGTGGCACACCCATTGCCCTACGTGCTCAGACAAAAGAGTTACGTGCCGAAAACCCAGTAAAATCGATGATAAAAAGCGGACAAAACGCAAAAATGCAAAAGACCTCAGAAGAAAATTTTATGCTGGGAGGCCATGCTCTATACCGATCGAAAGCTCTCAGTCTGCTCTACAAATCGTATTTAAGACATGTTGAAATTTCGTCCTCATTTCTCCGAAATTCGTGCATTTCTGCAGTGTTTGTGGTGACTGTTTTTAGGCCAGGGCAGCATATCAGGGTAAAAGTGCGTGAAACAGCTACGAAACGGAACGATAGTCACATTTTCGGAATCCCTAGCATCCAACCAATCATTCTATAAATAAATCGACGTGCAGTGTAGTTTTTATGCCCTGGTACTCGGACAATAAGTTATCTGTCAAATCTGGGTATAAAATGGTCTCTATCCGGTGCAGTTTTTTCCGCTGATTCAGAATAGCATCGTATTTTTGCGCTACGGCCACTCAGTCGCAAGTTATGGACCTCTGAAATTTTATTAAGAAACATGCCGTGAGAAGCCGTAATCCTGAAATAAATGTTCAGCATTCATGCATTTCTGAAGGGAACCTTTTGTCAGCCAATAGTATACCCGACCTACTTTGATCCGCTGAGTTCAAAAATGGCGTTTGTTTTCATCTATAATTACTTCTTTTGGAGATATATGAATATTAATGCAAATTTTGTTTGATCTCGAAATTGAACAGCAGTAGAGAAAAACAAAGGTCATTTTTGAACTCAGCGGGTCAAAATAGGTCGGGTACACTATTGACTGACAAAAGGTTCCCTTCATAAATGCATGAATGCTGAACATTTATTTTTTGTTTATGGCTCGTCATGGCATGTTTCTTGACGAAACTTCATAGGTGCATAACTTGCGACTGAGGGCCCGTAGCGCAAAAATATGATGATATTCGGAATCAGCGGAAAAAACTGCACCAGGTAGATACCACGTTATCCCCAGATTTGACAGATAACTTATTGTCTGAGTACCAGGGCATAAAAACTACAGAAGTCGCTCAGGGGTAGTCAGATTGAAAAACAGATGTCATTTTCGTAATCAGCGGCAAAAACTGCATTAGGTGATATAAATTTGATGGCTCTGTACCCTACATGCGACTGAATTGAGTCACCTTTCAAACGAGCATGTTATAGCAGTGCAGCCGTTTTCTTTGCAAATCATAAAAATGCCGATATCTTCAAAACTTGGCAACGCAGAGCAAAAATAAGGTTATTTTCGGAATCAGCAGCAAAAACTACATAAGAAAAACTGCTTTATATCGTTAATGGTCATACTAGCGAGCAGTGCCACTGCCCACTCAAGAAATGGGGTTGGTCTCAAATTTGTACGCCAATTTTTCCCGATCCAGAGCGAATCTAGCTAAACTGAATGCATTTTCGAACTCAGCACACAAAACTGCATGTAACAGTATGCTAACCACTAAGCTTTGCAGAAAAAATTATTTTCGAACACCTTTGAGAGGCCAAAATACCCCTCCCCAAACAGCACACTTTTGTGCGCTCATTTTGTTTGGCCAACTCATACCTAACTTTTGTTAAAACATTAGCTTGGCAGGGCCTTTGCACAAAAAGTTACAAACATTTTTCGAAAAAAACGGAGCGACATTTTGCGGAAATTTCGCAGTTTTCGGCGAATATTTCGCTAACCAGCTACGATCTGGAAACGGGAGTACCAGAATCTGAAAAGCCATTGAAACAGCTACAAAACCATATGCGAGTTGGGATCATAGCTTAAGAAACGAATGAACGGTGATCGTTTGAATAAAGACTGTCAGACACGTGAAAATGAGCCCGAAAATTGCTGCCGGCCCAACTTTGAGGGGGTGTAGCTCCGGTTCCAGGGGGTTGCTGGTGGGCGGGCATGCACCTTTGGTCTTCGACTGTGCTCTATTTTTTAACAGATATTAATATCAGCCAGATCCGTAAGATGACCCTGCTTGCCCCGTCTCTTCGGCACCAAAGCTGACTTTCTCGCAAAATGCATCTTAAAGGTGTCGTGTTAACTGACTCTTAACATGCATTTTGCGAGAAAGTCAACTTAGCTATAAGGGAAGGTGTTTAAGCAACTTTTTTTCGCGGATCCGGCTGGTAGCCAAACATGTTAAAATAGATGTCAAACGAACACCAACGGTACATGTTCGAACACCAGCGACCCCCTAGAACCGGAGCTGTACCCCCTCAAAGTTGGGTCGGTAACCCCTTTTCGGCCATTTTCTCGACATTTACTCAAACGATCACCATTCACTCGTTTCTCAAGAGTAAGAACAGCCGTGCACATGGTTGGATAGCCCTGACAGTTGCCTTTCAGACGCTGCACACAACGATTCCGGAACGTAACCGGTTAGCGAGATATTCTCCGAAAACTACGAAATTTAGCGAAATTCCGACTCGATTTTTTTCCAAAAAATCGCTGTAACTTCTGCCATATATGCGGGGGCAAGCTGATTTTCGCTAAAAAGATAAAACACAAAATGCCAAACAAAATTAACCTATTTCGGAGGCAAATTTTTGGGGGTAGGGGGGGGTGTTTTGCAATTTGAAGCCAGTCAAAAAATATTTTTTTGCTCAGAATAAAAAACAAACACACAATTCTGGTGCAGTTTTACCCGCTGATCACGAATATGAACTCGGTTTGGCTGGATTCCTTTTGGTTCGGGAGAAATTTGCATCCAAATCTTCGAGTGGCTGTATTTCTAAAGTGGCACTGCTCATTAGCATGAGCAAGAACCATGCTAGAAAGCAGTTTTTCTTATGTAGTTTTTGATGCTGAATCCGAAGATAATCATATTTTTTATCTACGTTGAGCAGTTCTGAAGATATGGGCATTTTGAGAATTTGCGAACAAAACCGTTGCAGTTGGTATGCAATGGTGGTTTGAAATGTTACTCAGTTCTGTCATATGTTAGATACGGAGCCATGGACTTAGCATCACCTAATGCAGTTTTTGCCGCTGATTATGAAAATTACCTCTATTTTTCAATCGGACGGCTTCTGAGTGAGTTACTTAGGCCTGGTGCCCTGTCATCCACATTATAAGAAATTTATCAAACAGGTGCGTAAAATGACAACTGTTATATGCAGTTTTCTTCTCTGATTCAGAATATGACCTTATTTTTGCGCTACAATGACCTTGTCATGAGTTATAGACCTCTAAAGTTACTTCAATATCCATGCTTTCAGGAGTGGTAATCTGGAAATAGATAGTCTGCGCTTTGGCACTTGTGAAGCGAATTATATATCAAAAATAGTGTATCCGACCTATTTTGAACCGCTGGTTTCAAAAATGACCTTACTTCTGCTCTACAAGCTATTGATTTTAAGATACAACTTTCTGCACTTCTTTCACAAGAATATGACAGAACCTTAAAATGAAAGGCTTGTAGAGCAGAAGTAAGGTCATTTTATAAATCAGCGGTCGAAAATAGTTCGGATACACTATTTTCTGATAGATAATTCACTTCACAAGTGCCAAAGCACAGACTATCTATTTCCAGATTACCACTCCTGAAAGCATGGATAATGAAGTAACTTTAGAGGTCTATAACTCCTGACCAGGTCATTGTAGCGCAAAAATAAGGTCATATTCTGAATCAGCGAAGAAAACTGCATATAACAGTTGCTATTTCACGCACCTGTTTTATAAATTTCTTACAATGTGGATGACAGTGCACCAGGCCTAAGTAACTCACTCAGAAGCCGTCCGATTGAAAAATAGAGGTAATTTTCATAATCAGCAGCAAAAACTGCATTAGGTGATGCTAATTCCATGGCTCCGTATCTAGCATATGACAGAACTGAGTAACATTTCAAACCACCATTGCATACCAACTGCAACGGTTTTGTTCGCAAATTCTCAAAATGCCCATATCTTCAGAACTGCTCAACGTAGATAAAAAATATGATTATCTTCGGATTCAGCATCAAAAACTACACAAGAAAAACTGCTTTCTAGCATGGTTCTTGCTCATGCTAATGAGCAGTGCCACTTTAGAAATACAGCCACTCGAAGATTTGGATGCAAATTTCTCCCGAACCAAAAGGAATCCAGCCAAACGGAGTTCATATTCGTGATCAGCGGGTAAAACTGCACCAGAATTGTGTGTTTGTTTTTTATTCTGAGCAAAAAAATATTTTTTGACTGGCTTCAAATTGCAAAACACCCCCCCCTACCCCCAAAAATTTGCCTCCGAAATAGGTTAGCCCTTTAAATCACAGGTACTCCATATGGAGTACTCCCAGAGTCGTTTCTATGTGTCGAAAAAAATTTAGGAAGGGTCGTGAAAATTTGTCTAAGTGTGGAAATCGTGCGACACTTAATGACCCTGTATGTGTCAGAAAATTCGAGGCTTAGAAGTGTCGAGATTATTAAGTGTGGAAATATATATGATTTCAGACAGACAAATACAGTCGTGCTCCATAGTTTGCGCCATGATTTACTTGTACTAGTACACAAAAGATTAATATTTAGCTAATAGCTAAGTTGTCACCGGCGGTAGACGGATATATGAAGAAAGTTTCTTATCTTCTACCCGTTTCCGACACTTCCAACTGCTTTTTGCTTTTGCTTTATGTGTGAAGTCAATTCCTCGTGGAAAGTTCCACGACACTTCTCAAAAAAGTCGGAAACGACTCTGGGACATCGTTTCTTCACACTTTTTAAGTGTCCACCTGCGGGGAGTAAAATGGACACATAGATTAGGGCCGTAATTCAAAGGGTTAATTTTGTTTGGCATTTTGTGTTTTATCTTTTTAGCGAAAATCAGCTTGCCCCCGCATATATGGCAGAAGTTACAGCGATTTTTTGGAAAAAAATCGAGTCGGAATTTCGCTAAATTTCGTAGTTTTCGGAGAATATCTCGCTAACCGGTTACGTTCCGGAATCGTTGTGTGCAGCGTCTGAAAGGCAACTGTCAGGGCTATCCAACCATGTGCACGGCTGTTCTTACTCTTGAGAAACGAGTGAATGGTGATCGTTTGAGTAAATGTCGAGAAAATGGCCGAAAAGGGGTTACCGACCCAACTTTGAGGGGGTACAGCTCCGGTTCTAGGGGGTCGCTGGTGTTCGAACATGCACCGTTGGTGTTCGTTTGACATCTATTTTAACATATTTGGATACCAGCCGAATCCGCGAAAAAAAGTTGCTTGAACATCCTAAGTTGACTTTCTCGCAAAATGCATGTTAATTATTTATAAGATCTTGGCATCATTGATGCAAAATTGCACCTAATGAGTAGTAAAATCGTAGTAAAATTATTAGTAAACAAAAATTAGTAAAATCAGAGCTGCTTGATAGTAAAACAAAAATTAAAATTTAATTGAAGGGTTGAATTTGTAGTAAATTTAGTAAATCCACTAGTAAAATAACAGTACGGACATATCAACTTTGTATTATTATTAGTGTTCCAACGATATCAAAACTTGTCGATATTCGATATCGATATCGATATCGATATTTTCAGCTCAATATCGATCGATATCGATATCGATATCGATATTTATAGTTTATGCAAGAAAATGTGAAAATTTAAAAGAGCAAACTGCTCTCACTGCTTATGTTATTCTTCTAAATTCTTCTAGATCTTCCCATATTTAGAAACAGCTTGTTTTTAGAAGATTTTTCATTATTTTTAAGAAAATCAAAGAGAAAAATTCGAAAATCAACAAATTTATCACAATTCAGTGAAAAACGCATCTAAACAGTTATGAACTACATGTATTGAAAATAGCAAGGTATCCAAGTAAGGTAAGTGTAGTGTAGGTACCTAGGTACTCCTTTTTTGGTAGAGGTAGAAAGAAAAAACCTGTCAAAAATAAGAGAAAAGAAAAAATTCTTTACTAAAGGTGTCTAAATAGCGCCCTGTTGTCTGGTGCCTCTTTTCACGGCCTGGTCTGGAATATCAAATTTCGAGTCCACCCGGATGACATTTTGCGCCGGACGGCCTGGCCCGTTTCGGGAAAGCCAAAATCGCCGAAAAATCTTGCAAAATCACATGTGTGAGAACTATGTACAGTACAGTATGTACAAAAGCAACATTTCTAATGACATAACAAACCTAAACATAAAACAGATTTAGAAAACTTGTGTTGGCTAAAGTAGAGCCTAGATTTAAACAAATAACTCAATCTATCCTGGGCAGACTCCAACCCAGCCAAAATTTTGTGCCGGGCGGCCTGTGCAGGGCTCTAATGATGACCAGAATGCGTTATAAATGCGTTTTTGAAAGTTAATTTTTCAAAATTTTCTCGCCCTTATTGGTCAGAATCCCAACCAGGCCTCCTCATACTACTAAAACTGTTAAATTTAAGCTAAGAATGCCTTTCAAAGGCGTTTTTGAAGCTAATTTCCCAAAATTACCCTATGAGACAAAAGTGACATCATCATTGGCCGATCCCCCCTCCCCCGTGTCATCGATTGTCATCATTTGGCAAACCCCACCTCCCCCTAGCCGATGACGTCATTTTTGCACAGCCCCTAAACAAACAAAATAGATGGCTCATAAAGTAATTGTTACTGCGTTACAAAAGTTTATAGATGGATTGTAAAGTGAAGCTCTATCACATTGTTACTGTGTTAGTTAGTAAAACACCAAAGCTGTATTTTACTCATCTTGCAGATTAGCGATGACGATTATGAGCAGTTCTTCATTAGCAGAAAGCGCCGCATAAGAATGAGGCCAAATCAGTTTGGGTACAAAGACTTCGTTGGAATAGATTTGGAGCGGGTACCATGTAACTTCACAGGCATCAGTAATCTATATAAACCATCAAAAGAGAATGACGTAACCGATCCAATGGACCGCAACGTTGGAGTCTCCACAGACTATGTTGTACTCTACAGAGTCTATCGTGAACAGGTTAAAGCAAACTACTCAGCTCCTCAAAAACGCTTTCAATCTGTTTTAAGGTGATCTTTGGTAGCGATAATGTTGACGTTCCAATCGAAGGCATCTGGAAATTGATAGTACCAAGACGAGCAAACCTACACTCTGACAACCTTTTTCCATTGAATTATCCCAGTGGTGTCAACAGTTCCAACTGGTGTGACCCGCCAAGTCTTCTGCTAGCTGTTGAGGACAGATTTCAACAACCATTCTTTACCATGCACTTAGCATCAGCCAACAATACGGATTTGCAGGGCTTTCTGACATTGGGCTCTCGCAAGGAATTTATCAATGAAACTGCACTGTACACACTGGCTGTAGTGCCAAATGAGCACCAAGAATGGATCATTGAAGCAGGCCCTGTAATTGTAAGTTGGAAACACAATACACTGTTGTAATCTGGAATAACATAACAAGAGATGAGAGGCTGCAAATGCTCTGTCACTCCAAAGTTTACATGCTACAATGGACGCACAGTTGACTTTACCAAGATTTTTGAGGGGACCTTTGAGTCGCAAAGCAACATAACGCAATGTAATGACTGTAACATAGCATAATGTCATCTTGCTGTAACGTAACATAGCACAACGTAATGTAACATAACGTAACGTAACGTAGCATAATGAACATAGGATACCGGAGAGTGCTGCATAGGGTACCCCCCCCCAGATAGTGTACCCGGGGTACACTATGTGGCACTTAGTGCAGGATAGTGTACCCCGGGTACACTATTTGGAGACAGGTTTTATGTCAGCGCGGCATTGTTTAGAGTGTGCGCTACGGTAGGAGAATGCTTTGAAACAAATTTTTACGACAGGTGTGGTATTAGCGGCCGCGTAAACGTTAACCATCAAGAAACAGCAATTATTATTATAAATTAATTATACAAACTGTTCTTTCTGTAGTCCGTTTAATCATAACTAACTTTTTCATGTTTCTGTTGCTATGCTGTTTGCACTTAGATGTATTCTATTTCTTTCTTTTTAATGCCCAACAATAAGGATTTTGATCAATTTATTTAATTTGTTCATTTCTGAAATATACATACATTGTATATCCTACCAAACGCCACATTTGTGAAGCAGGTCAACTATTGAAGACATAGACCGTTTGCTGGTTCTCCTGGTTTTATCTTAGCAGGGAAATCTGTATAAACCTACTGGTGTGTGCTAGTCTGCTTTCCAAAGATGTCGGAAAATAGTGGCAGGCAATCTTTGTTAATATGCAGTTGTTGATTTTTGTTGATAAACCTAAACTTCATGCAGTTCTGGGCGTTATTTCGCTAAATGCCAAATAGTGTACCCGGGTACACTAACTGGATCAGATTTTTGTCAGCCAAAATGCTAAATGCCAGTTAGTGTACCCGGGTGCCCAAAGCAGCACTCTCCGGTAATGTAATATAACATAATGTAATGCACCATACTGTAAATCCACCATAACGTATGTAAGCTGATGTACTGTAATGCAACACAATGTAACATATTGAAATTTAGCGTTGGGTAACATTTTAGTTGTATCAAGAGAGCAGCAATGTTGCTGAAAAACAGATAGAAATAATTGGCAAAGGAAACCAAATTCTGATCGATTCTGGAGACCCTTACGCAATAACGTTGCCAAACTCATCCTTCGCTAAGGTAAATTATTGTAACTAAAATGTATGACAGGTCTGTGTTCTGTTCTAGGTTCAAATGCTTGTGGAAGCAAATATAGAATGCGATCGTTTCTTGCAGGAAACGCACCCAAGACTAGAAATTCGGTTCTCTCATAAGCAATTTATGCTAGAGCTCAGGGCTGTTTGTTTTCCGGAAAAAAACTCAAGCCGGTTTTTTTCCGGTTTTTTTCCTGTTTTTTTCCGGTTTTTTTCCAAAAGTTATTTTCCGAGATGACAGAAAAATTTTTTTAACAATCGCTTTTTATTGCAGAATTCAACGAAATAGCGTGAGTCTTATTATAAAATGCACTAATTTCATGTTTTAGTGTAGTAATTTGATTTTAAAACATCAAAAATACAATAATAAAAGTTGCCTGAAAATGGTGCCGGTATTTTTTGCGAAAAATAGCTAAGTTATGCCATGGAAATGCTTGTATGGCTTCTATTAACGTAAATTCAAAGTGTTGGAAGCGAATTTAACCAGTTATTGCGTCTATTTCCTTTAAAAACTTACTTGAGTTTTTTTCCGCATTTTAGTTTTTTTCCGAGCCCCTAGGAAAAAAACCGGTTTTTTTCCGGAAAAAAACGAAAAAAACCGAGGAAAAAAACCGACCCAACAGCCCTGCTAGAGCTAGACTCATATGATCTTGTTTCCTACAATATCAGTGCCAACGCGAAAACGTGCCATCTGGCAGCATCTCATGACCCTTTTCTTGAGAAACACATGCTCATATTAGGTGTTCGGCTTTTTCAGCGCTACTATGCTGAGTTTCAGTTTACCCCTCTGAGGATGCCTGCTGAGATTAGGATTGGCTTATTTGACCAAGTGCAGATGAAATCATTCTCTCATTAATTAACATTGTTGTCCACTTTACTGTATATGCTTGTTTGTTAGAATCAAAATCTACAGTGTGTCACAATATTTTGACAGATATCTTTTCGTTTAAACTTTTGTCAAAATGGTTCGATCTTTGAATGAAGCAGGTATTCAGACCTACGTAAAACTCGAATGTGTTTCAAAGATAGCTCTGAAGACATACCGTATGTGTAACAGAATGGACATTGTTGGAATTGACATTGTGTCTGAGCATGAATAGAAAAGAAGAAAGAGCTTTTGTTGCATAGGTGAAAGAACGAATGACAGATAAAATGAATCAGCTAGCAGAGCACCACCTTGCTTGCTTACAAAGTCCTGCATCTGAGAGGCTCTCTGCATCAGAGTGCTTCACCGGTTAACTAATCTTCTGAATATTTTTCTATTTGGCTTGTCTTCCACAACCTGCTTAGTGAAAATTTGACCCATCCAGCACAATATACTCAATATGGGTCTCAATGACCATGAGCAAACTATCCTAGAAGATGTCAAGGTGAGGCGTTTATTCAACAGCTACAGTTGCGTGCTGGATGAAGTAATCGATACTCTGTACACCAACCACTCTCTCTCAAAAACCGACTTTCAAGGTCTTCAAAATGAGGTAAGTCGGTTTCTTGCTGAACAACCTGTCTGTCATATTCTTATGGTTTCAAAGCTATTATTTTCAGCCAACAACTGCTACTATAGTAGATCAGCTTCTTATCGTTCTCGCTTCGCAGTTGAACTCCTTAGCTCAGCTGGTTCAAACACTTCAGTTAAACGATGATACAAAGAGGTTAGCCAAAAGATTATCGATAACCTTCGAAAAACTGGGCGTCGATGTGACTGAGTCAAACAAAATGCAGTCACCTGCTATTAAAGCAAACCGGGAGTCCTCACTATACAGTGTGATAAGACAACTTAAAGACACACTGGCAGGCCAGTATAAGTCGATTGTACCAGTTCCTACTGTAAATGACGTTGTGTTTGACATGGATGACATAAAGATTCCACTGGAGCTTGACTACAAACCCAAGCGCAAGTCTGGTTAATATCCAGAGATCATCTTGGATAGTCTGAAGAGCCGACTTTGCTACATTTGCATGGCGTATGAAGACTTGAAGGAGGTAACTGTGGATGAACTCTGTGAATTAATCTGTGTCGCTATGATAAAGCAAAGGTCAAGCGAACAACAAGGAAAGTTCATGCAACGTGTGCTCAAGGTGTTCGGAAATCCGATTCAAGAATCGTGGATGAGAGCAAAAGCCATTGAACAGCTGAGCAAACTTGCCTTGCATCATGGGGATCAAACGTTTGGAGAAGCAGATCTGCAGGCGTACCAGATAGACCCATTGTGCTGTGAGGTTGGGTAGTTGGTTGAGAAGCACTTGAGCTCAGGATCAAACTTTCAATTCCCACACAGAACACTGCAGCGTTTCATGATGAAGTTTGCAATGGCTTCAGAGATACAGTACAACTCACGTATAGAATACCAAAATTCGTGAGATGGCCGATCTCACAAATGTCACGAACGCAATAAATTGGGCCACAAATGCTCACAAACGGCCTGTTTGATTGTAACATTATCCATCTCTGAGGTCTGGCGTATCAGCTGACATGTCAATCGGCTTAGGTCAGAAGTCGGCCAGCCAATAAATTGTATCCCTAGCCTACCTATGCTAGTGCTCTAATGTGGCGTTATGGAGCCTTTTGCTTTGGCTTTGCTTGCTCCATTGTTGCTGATTTCTGTTGTGCGGTTAGGCAAATATTTTTCTGCTTTACTGCGCGCCAAGATATGGACATTAAGGCCGGTTTATACTTCACTCGCGCGAGCAATATAACGTGCTCGCGGCGAGCAATCGATTCGCGCGAGCGAATTCTAATTTACACTTGTTCGCGGGCGAGCAGAAATCGCTCGCAACCAATTTATACTTTCGGCCGCGATATCGCGCCGCGAACAATTTGATTTATAGTCTGCTCGCGCGACTGTTGCTCGCCGCGAATGCTAATGAGGTCCGCGAACGAGTTGAAAAAATTGAACTTTTTCGCCGCGAACAGCGCAATTTTTTGCTTTTTTTGTATAAAATAATTATACATTTTGTTTTAGATTTGTTTGAAACGGGGCTGACAATGTCTGTGGATAATGTTGATGCTTCTATTTTGCTGTTGGCTCTGCGAGTTGTCCGAAAAAGAAGAGACCGGCGGTGGTACGTCAGACCACTCAATCAAACGAGATCCCGGTCAGGCGAATTCTTTCACCTGATTCGTCCGATGCAGACTATGGACGAGGACGTTTACCGGAATCATTTCCGGATGCGCCGAGAGGATTTTGACCAGTTGCTGTCTTTGGTGTCTGACCGCATAACTCACTTGCCCACTCACGCTATGCCGGTCACTGCACAGATGCGACTCTGTATTACTCTCAGGTAATTCAGTGGCGTACCCAGGGGTGTAGGGCGTGTACATCCCCCTTTGCCTTTGCGGTGGAGGTAGGGAGGAAAAATTAGACAAAATAAAAGAAATTAATTAATTAACTATGTACTAAAACTGTCTATGTATTTTAAGCTCAGAATGCTTTTTGAACACGTTTTTGAAGGCCAATTTTTTGAAATTTTCTCGCTCTTGTTGGGCAGCGCAGCGGGCAGCGGCCCCACCAGGCAACTTAAAAATTGTACACCTCCCTTTGCATATTCCTGGGTACGCCACTGGGTAACTTGATATTCCGTTCGATATACATTGTATGTAATCAGGGCCATCAATAGGCTTGGGACAGACCACAAATTGGTACCCCTCTCACACCAAAACGAGTGTTTCTCAATTCGGTTTTGGCGGCCACCAACCCCCTCCTCTTTAATATACAGGTGTGCTGGTTTGGCAATCTATTATTTTTTATTTTAGATTCCTTGCTAGTGGAGACATGCAGAAGTCGATCGCCCGCAGCTACCATCTCTCTCCTTCATCTGTTTCCCAAATTGTTACTGAAACCTGTGCTGCGCTGGCCGATGTCTTATGGAGCCGTTACCTCAAACCCCCTTCCGAAGCTGATTGGGCCCAAATGGCTAGCCGATTCCTGGAGCGTTGGGAATTTCCAAACTGCGTCGGTGCAATTGATGGAAAGCATTGTCTGATACAGGTAATACCTCTCCTTTCTCATTTTATATCCTATAGACAGTGCCTTGAAATGGGCTATTCGGAGGTCATTAACAGCCACGTAATTTAGGCATACTTGTATGTGCAGATTCTTCCAAATTTCTGTGGGATAGGTCAGAAGCTGACGGGACAGGTCCTACCCTTTAACCCTCCTTTTCACCCACCTGTCAAGCGTATAGATTTGTCGGGGTCGGGGGTCCCTTAACCTGTCTCGGAGGAGAGGGCGGTTGGCCTTTCCAGCAGGGCGGTAACCCCAACCCCCTATTACATGTATGAAAATGACTGACCCGGCCGAGGATTAAGGTTAGTGGATTATGAGGAGAGGACGGGGATTGGGCTGGCTATCAATCGGGGTCAAATAGTCGGCGAATAGCACTTCAACCAAACCCTGGTTCATTTATTTAGGGTTTAAGTCCTTGCTAAAACAATACAAAAATGTTTCCTTTGAACAATGGCAGACCATAGCAATTATTAGTTGCTAAAACTGTGTTACCAAATATTATTACCCTGAAAATGCCTTTAAAATGCATATTCTGTGCTTAAACAGTTAACGGTTTGTTTAGGCACCACCCAACAGCGGCAGTCTCTATTTCAACTACAAGAAAACATTCAGCATTCTTCTCCTGGCCGTGGCCGATGCTGACTATAAATTCAGTGTTGCCATTGTTGGTGACTATGGCAGTACTGGCGACGCTGCAGCCTTCGGTCGTTCCGATTTCAACAAACGGATGCAAACCAATCAGCTTGGCCTCCCTGCCCCCAAACGCCTGCCCTCCTCTGACATCACGTGTCCGTTTGTTTTCGTCGGGGATGAAGCGTTTCCTCTGCGACCGAATTTGATGCGCCCGTTCCCGGGTCGTGACCTCGACCACAACAAACGAGTCTACAACTACAGACTGTCCCGTGCCCGGCGTGTGGTGGAGAACGCGTTCGGAATTCTGACCAGAGTCTGGCGAGTGCTCGGCCGACCTATCTGTGCTAAGCCCGAGACCATCGACAACATAATTCGCGCTACGGTCGGGCTGCACAACTTCTTGCGCTGCCAATGTCCTCAATTGCAACAGCACATCGCAGACCAACACTCTATGGCGCCTCAAATGCAGTCTTTAGAGCGACTCGGCGCCAATAACGCCTCAGATGCTGCCACTGCTGTCCGCAACAAGTTCATGCAGTACTTTGTCAGCGAAAACGGAAGTCTGGACTATCAGGACAGAATGGTAAACCGTGGAAGGGTGTTCAGTAATTTGACCAACACGTTGCATTAGTGTTTTGTACTTGATTACGCTGTATGTTGTGTAGGTAAAGGCCACCGTGCTTTCTGCTTACTTAAACAAACACACAACGCAATTACAGCATTTCAGCCAGCTTGGCATCAGAGATCAGTTTCTGAATCTGCATCTTGATTTCTTCCGCCTTTGCAGGCGGCAAACTGTCCAGTGCTGAACCGATGTAGTCTGCAAACTTTTCGTTCTCACTTTTCTTCTTTATGCCTGCCAGTGTCTCTACCAGCTGCGTCTCGAGATCATTGCGCGCAGCAGGTCTTCCTTTCTTGGGAACTGGTGCAGACGAGGGTCGAGGAGTTGAGGCCGGAGATCCGCAGCTACTGGGAGAGTCCAGCGCAGCCACCAAACGGTCTTCTTCGTCTTCCAGAATATATTTTTGGTGAGTTTGGTCAGATTTTGGAAAATCGGCCTACCCCCACAAAGACGATTTCAGGTACCTTCCAGATTTTTCCGGCCTATGTATGGTCCAGTTGGTACAGTATACCTGAACACGAAACTTGGCTTTTTACCTGAAAACTCTCTTAGCAATGTCTTGGTAAAATTGAGTATCAAATTTCTGGTTGGCAGAAACGTGGATTTTCTTAAAAATTTCAAACTGAGGCGTACTGTATGTATTTGTAGCACTGTATAGTCGGCTTCTTTTGTTTCCCCCGGGCAGGACCCAGTTTTTGGACATCCGGTACCAGCCTATCAAGACCCCCGGACCAAGCCAGACAGGGCCCATGAAAAAAATTTGGAACCCGGGCTGGGCAGTCAAAAAGCCGACCCGACCCATGCAGGTCTCCAGAATAAATGCATGCTTACTGTCTTTTTTGAGTGACACCAGCCAACATGCTGTGCATCTGCTTGTAGAATCTCCAGGTTGGTTCGGTAGCAACGTCAGGGGCAGGAGAACCACTCTGTGCTCGCTTTTTAGCGCTGGTGTACGTATCCCTCAAATTTTTCCACTGCGATTTGGCAAAGTCAACTGAAAACATATTTTCTATTCTACACAAAAGTCTTCAAAAAATTTCTGAGGGGTACGGTCGGCCTGCGGGGTATATATGAGTCGGTCGGCACCTTTAGAACCTAGTTTTTGCTTTTTTTTAAAAGTCGGCATCCCCTAACAAACTTCCAGACCCATCGCTCTAGATTTTTCCAGCCAATATGCTGATGGGTGTAACTCTGAGCCTCAGGGGAAGCCCAGCCTCAGGGGAACAGCTCAGCAGCTCCTTTTGCTTATGTTTGGTAGTAAGTAAAGTACCGAAACAAAAGATAAAGGCGAAAAAATTATTACTGTACCACAACATGTACATACTCATACCTGTGCAGGGAAGTTCTTTAGCAATTTCTTTCCAACTGTTGGCAACGACAACGGAATTGGAATGGTCTGGGTGTTGCAAGCTGTAAATCCATGGGTAATACTCCATCACGGAAATCAACTTCTCTTTGAACTGATCAGACGACGCTTTGGCCATTTTCTCTGCCAACTAATTAGAGAAGGAATCTGAAGTAATATGTATTGAGTAGTAGACAAGCAACATGTTTTCGCGTAGAGAACGAAGTCCTATCCGCACTACATTGGGCCTACAAAGCCTGAGAAAAGATAATTTTTCTTTTTACAAAAATGCTTTTTTTGCAACTCTGCTCGCCGTCGCGACTGCATTCGCTCGCGTCGCCCATCGCGGCGACTAGCGAGCGATTGGGGGCGCGATGTTCGTGCTCGCCGGCGAGCACAATCGCGGGCGAATGCCAGCATCGCGGGCCAAATCGCGTCGCTGAGCGACGCGAGCAATTCGCTCGCTCTCGCGAGCGAATTAAGTATAAACCGGCCTTAAACGCTTTTTATGCATCCAATTGTAGTAGTGGAGTTGTCTAAAGCAGGGCGATAGGCCGTGTTGTTCGGTCCAGTAAGTTGACCCAGCACAGATGGCCTATTGATTGCATAATTAGCGCCGGTCCAAGGTCACGAACGCTCACAAATCTCACGTATAGCCGGCTAGAGGCCACGAATACAAGGCGGCCCAGTAGCTGGCACACCCACTATTACACTGTTGGCCACAAATTCTCACAAATTCGCCCTTTATAAAGATAGGAGGTCTGACAAATGGATTTCGGCCTCTCACGAATTTTGGTATTCTATACGTGAGTTGTACTGTAGAAAGAATTGCATTGGCAGTTGCGATGGATCAACAGAAGGAAGCTGATACTGAAGAAGTTTGGAATCAACACTTCTACCAGAATTCCACAGTTAAAGCCTGGAGGGATTTTGCCAAATATACAGACCAAGTGTCAATGCTGGAGTTTTTGGCAAAAAGTCACCTTATTGCGTCCAAGAGTGGTGCAGTGCAAGCTGCATTTGAAGAATGCTTCTGTCGAGCAATGCATATCTGTAACTCTAACTATTTGACTCCAGCTGGCTGGGACGATCTGGATGATATGCTGTCCTCGTTCACATTCTTTTACAAACCTGTCCACGCAGAAGGTAACGAAATTAAAGGACATTGCAAATAGATTTCAAATGCCTGCGTATGCGTTTTTGCTCGTTCTATTCATTATGCAAGGTAAAAATCGCTAATTTTGGCTGCCAAATAGCCTTTGAGCTTAATTGTCATTGCCAACCAAAACCAGGCAGCCACCAGGCAGGCATGAATACATACCCTTCCCCCGAGGCTACCCGGAGATGTTACATATCTGGAAACATCTTAAGTGGGGGGTCGGCGGAATGGGTCGGCATGGTGTGCGTTGGACATCCCTATGGCCCCAAAGTAAAACCCTAAAACAGTTCCGCCCAACTCCCTCTGGGTAGCCAGCAATGGCCATACATGGTTCTCTCTGATCGGGCAATTTTCCATTTTCCACTTGAAAACACTCGTGACGGAAATGAGCGTTTCTCAGATTAGCTGAGACAAATGCTATCCAGCGTTTAAAAGCTCACATCATGGGCTTTCAGAATCTGCAATAAAATTATGGTGATTTTTGCTGTATCAAAAATAATCGATCGCGATATGGTTTGATAACGATTTTACCAGTTTCCAGCATCTGACTAAAGTGGCTTTTAAGGAAAATGGCATGCATAAAACAGGTCATCCACCGAAAGGGGGAGGGGGGTTCGGAGGGGGCGTTCGTTTCTGAGCCCAAATTTTGGGAGCAGGTTGGGCACAAATACGCTCAAAAATTGAAAAAACCGCAATTTTTCGGCTAAAATACGTCAAAAATCGCTAATTTGGGCACAGCTAAGTGGTGTTTTGGAACCGATTTTGGCAATTTTTGTGACTAAAATTGTAAAATAATCGCAAAAGTTTGCTAAATAATTACTTGTCAGAAAATCGAAGGGGGGATCGATATAATCGTCTCGGGGGTCCCCATCCAGGAGGTCTGGCCTAAGTCGGGTGGAGGGCAGACCCCCAGACCCCTGTTACAAGTATGGAAAATGGTATGCCCAAATTGAGATGTTTTCTGGCAGGTTAAATTCATTGACGGCGCCTATTTACAGCTACGATCACTTGATGAATCTATAATCGATACTTGATCGATTATCGATTTTTTTGCTGTCCAGATGACCTAACTACGCAGGCTATGATGTTAGTGTTTTTCGGGCATGCCAATTTCAAGTGCCACAAAAAATAGCCGAGCCAACATATAGCCGACGGATCGCGAAAAAGGGTGTGCACTTTTAATTCATATATTTTATTAGCTAATTTTAGCTTGCAACACGCTAGTGTGGTCATTGTGCACCAACTCAAGAGAAGACAGTTGGAATGTAGTAAAGATTGGGGATGGAGAAAGCCTTTGGCACTCTCTTCTTCATGAATATATGCTAGTGATATTTTGTACTCTGGAGACAAAACACAGCTGCGTCCTTTAATAACAGTCAACCAAATGCCTGCTCTAACTGACAAATTCGATACAGAAGATACTGTAATGGTAGTAACAGAGACTGCCTTACATTCGCAACAGTTCTCTATACCTGCTCTTGGTCTGTCATCCATATCTAAGCTTTACATCTGGGCTGAATGGAATGGACCTATCTCCCAGCCGTTTCTCTCATTCTTAGGAGAACAAGCGAGTGACATGGAAATAGTGCTTTTGGTGGGTGGTGACAGAACTGAAATGGTAGATGTACAACTGGAACAGTTCTGTCAGCCGATTAGACAGCTTTTTGCAGTGCCAATAATTAAACGGTTGACGTTAGCAGCATCACACTGTGAGCTCAAGTGTAAACCTATGCCAGCAGAACCATTGAAAACAATGTTCAGTGATTCAAAAACGATCGAGATTTTGTTTGGACGAAACTGTATTTTTTCCTCTACAAATGATGCATATAGCTTTGGCCAAGGCATCAGCACAGGTTTACCTCAAAAGAGAACAGGACACAAAGAGCATGACAGTGACAGTGACAGTGACAGTGACCAACTCAGGTATGGTGCTGTTATTGAGCTCCACTTCAAAGAGGTGTCACTAAACTGCATAGTAGCCATGCTGAACGGCATCAATAATAACTGTCAGGTGGACTCTTTGCTGGTTAAGCACTCAGACTCAGCAAAGTCTTCAATGCAGTCACCACCAGATTCGCTGGATACATGCGACCCAACTATGGATGGCAGCGTCTGTTTCAGTACTGCACTTGAGAACTTCAGCACATTATTTTACCTAGAACTCTGTTCAAATGGAATGACAGTAGCAGGGATGCTCCAGTGCATTCAGATATTATTGCCAGCCATGTTCAACCTATGGTATCTAGAGATTCACAGAGAGTCTCAGATAAAGCATCCCATTGTGCTGAGAAGCCTACTAGAAGTTCTTCCTAAGACAACTATCAAGCGGCTGGACCTTAGAAAGAACGACTTTGCTGAGTCACAAGTGACTCAAGTGTTGCAAGCTGCCACAAAGATGCACAAGTTGAGACGTCTTGGAATAAAAGGTGGAAACGAGTTTGCAAGCAAACATGAAGGCTTACTAGTGGACGGAAGACTGAAAGGGCTATGTGCAATCATGATCAGATTATTTTAGTCAAGAAGACTGTTATGATTTCGCATTTAGCCAAAAATATGTTTATCAATCTATTTATTTTTTTCTTTAAAGATATTTATCTTGTGTTGGTCATTGCTGATAAATGAAGGATACAGGGTGTCCCGTGCTAAGTGTGCCACGTTTGAACACCAGGAACGTGCGAGTATGCAAGTGGAATTCAAAACCAAAATTCACACAACTATAGTGACTCAGATGCCTGCCAAATTTCAGCTGTGTCTACTGTTTACAAGATTACTGTAGTTTCTTGTAGCTGAATAAATTATGCGATTTCCTTTATTTTCAAGCGTTGCTGTGGCTAAACTGGATCTTCAATGCCAGTGAGCTCAGTAAAAGTGATAAAGAGAAAAGAGGAAGCGGAAACTGCTGTAAAAAGTGTATGCTTCAGTTCTCAAGCGATAAGTTCGTTTCAGAATGCCTTACAGAAATTTTTCTGCTTTAGCTGCATACAGGGACAGGAGGAGCTGCCAGTGTGGTCTTAAAAACAAGTGTTGGGACGATATGATATGATGTTTTTGCATTTTGCAGCCCGTTTGTATGCCAAGTGTATCAGCATTCTTTCACTGCACTAGCTTCCAGCATGCTTCGATCCGAATGGATTGTCGAGTTCGCTCCAGTGGTCGGAAGTTGGTCCATTAAGATTAAGAGCCAATGGCCATCACGATTTTGCAAGCCCCTGGTTTGAGTCTGGTTGACCAGTTCTAATGAGGCTAGACAGTCTCTAATCATACTTCTCCAAGCATGCTTTCTGCTGTCTGGCTTTCCGGATGTAATGACAGATTCAGTCGATTCCCATTACCTATTTGCTGTTACCAGCGTTTGGTGGCCTGGGTTGGGCTTTGCGCCAACGACCATCCATTCACAACAAGGACTTGTTGCACGCCGGTGGCCTAGGGTGGGCCAGTGCACATGGCACAATGGCTCTGTGGCCTAAGTCACTACACTCTGAAAATGTAGTATAATGGCGAAAATTGTAGTATACAATGTAAAGTTGTATCATTTTGAGCTGGTGGTAGTATACTGGACTGGCTAACACCTGGCAACACTGTCCATTGTTTTTTCGGAGGAAAAAATATACGACGAAGATAGCGAACATAAACAAATGCAAAAGAACAAGCAGAAGTAGGTACAGTATTTTAGGAAGGCGACATACAGTGTTACCTTAGAAATCTAATGAAGCTGTAGTAAATTTTGTAAACAGCAAAATAAAAATGTACTAGTAAAATAACAGTATGCCTATGACGCATTCATGCACTGGGAGCCGAATATATATTTATTTGGACTCCTCTACCCTACATGTAACAGGTGCAAGCAGGCCGGGTGAGTGGTAGGTGATATCCGTCAGGAGGGTGTGGGGCCACCAGATCAGACCAGATGTTATGGCCATTTACTGTTAGTGGATTTATGGGGATGGTTGCCATTCGTGCATGTGCATGTATAGCAAGATTTGTGAGTACAGCCTCTGATCGATTGAACTTCCATCATAAAGGTACCTTAGGCAGCAGGTGCAACAGAAGTACGATCTACTATCAGTCTCTTAATTAATTTTGAAGTAGGCGATCACAAGGACTGCTACTCATCTACAGTAGCGTCTGCATCTGCCAATGCTATTTGTGAGCGCAAGTGAAGGAGGCTGCAGAAGGAAATGAAGGTATACAACCCATATGCAGTCTTTGCCAACTAGGTAAAACAGTGTATCCAGAAACCATACATGTAACAGGTCATTCACCAAAGGGGGACGGGCTTGGGGGCACTGGCGCCAGCCCGGGGGTCTGAGCCCAAATTTTGGAATGGGGTTGGGCACTAAAACCGCTCAAAAATCGCAATTTTTCGGCTATGCATCGTCAACAATCGTTAATTAGGGCTGAAATAATATTTGGGCCGGCACAGTTGGTGCAATGGTTCAGGCCGCACAGCGACTGTGCGCGACATCGTGCATTCATCCTCCCAGCGCGGCAAGTCTTTCCGCAAAGAGTTGGTCGTCGGCACAAAGCCCCACCTAGTGTTGTTACAATACCAAAATTTCCGTTTGACTATGACTATGACTACCGCCCGTTCGAGTACAATACTAGAGTAGTCAAAGTTAATTTGACTATATCATAGTCAAACCGTTTGACTACTATGACCACCGGTTTGACTACTTTGACTACTTTTTGAAACAGAGCCAAATTGACATTTTCAGGGATTTTGGTATGTCCGGGGATCATTACCGGAGCGGCTTTCCGTCAGTAAAGCCAACAGTAGGGTCCTATAATTTCGGAAATTTCCGAATTTGAGTGTCATTTCCGAATTTTCCATTTTTTCCCGAATTTTCCGAATATGGAATGTTTCGTATAAAATCGTAAGTTACATGTGTCCGCAAGCGTCTGAAATCGTAGTTTAAATAAGCGTTCATGAAACAACACCGATTTTCTAGCCTGAACCAAGTTAAGTTGCGCAGTTGACGGGTACTGTAAAGTTTATATATTTTTTATTTTATCTACTTGGCTCGATCCAGCTAATTTTTAGCATTTGCACCCTGTGTTTAGTTACTGCTTTGCTTACTGTTTTCTTTCTTGATCGATCACACTGTATTTCTTATTTGTGGTTTATTTTCAGCACATATGCATAGCAAACAGGAAAATGAAAACGCAAAACAAATAAAACGTCAATTATATATATATATAAGTTTGCAACACAAGTCAGGAATTTAAATGATGTTTATGATTACTATAGTTATACAGGTACAGCAAATTTATATGGCCACATATTTTATGCTTTATGGTTTATTTTTATGCTGATTTTTGGCATTTCTAGTTTGCTATGCATTGGTAACTGCTTGCTTTGCCTCACTTTCTCCTCACAAATGAGCTCTATAAACGATTTCTTTAATGCACATGGCTTTAATGCAATAGTAGAACTGGTTATACCATGCTACAATACCTTGAAATGGTTTTTTTTTAGAAAAAAAATGGATTTCCGAAAATTTCCGATTTTGCCGTTTTTTGCTTTCCCAAATTTCCGAAAGTTGAATTTCCAAATTTCCGAAATCTGCAAAAAGGCATTTCCGAAATTCGAGATGCCTAGCCAACAGCAACTTTTATCACCCCGACACACAAATAAATACAGGTGGCAAATCGTAGGCCGGCCGTCAGAGGCCTGAAAATAAAATAGACAGTTTTAGTTCATAATTAACTCATTTCTCTTATTTTTGTCTAACTTTTCCTCGCTACCTCCACCGCAAAAGGCGTACACACCCTACACCTCCTGGGTATACCACTGATCTCAAGTGGCTTTCCAATCAGTTTCTGCTTGCATCCACAACAGACAATGCCTGTGAGACTCAACATATACCATCGCATAGCAAAACTGGCTGTAGTACCTATAGGCACTCTTAGCTCGGCGGATAAATTGGACTACTTTGTTTTGCGGCTGATTTAAGAGAAACAAGCGCGAAAACAAAAGGCGGTGGGCGGGCGGGAGGAAGACAGACTGTACTGTAAGTATGGCATGGGTTGCCATTGAAAGGTGTGGATACCGAAAGCAGACATTCAGGCAGCACGTGCATGCTGCCAAAAAGGTTCAGCAATAGCTAGGTTTCTGTAGCAAAGTAAATTAAGTATATTTTAAGTAAATTATTTTTGGTAAGTACAGGGTGTGCCAAAAAAACAACACAGCAGATTTTTCGCTGTAGCAACCGCAAATCTCAACCGATTTGAATGAATCCTTTAAATGAAAGATAAAATAATGCTTAAAAGATTGAAGTAACGATTATTAAGATAGCCTGCTTAGTTCATGATATATGTGTCCTCAAATTCAAAAGAGAGATTTTGGCAATGAACAAGAGTGATAAAGAACAACCCAGCAGACTTTTTACTTTTGCAACCATGAATCTCAGCCGATTTGAATCAATGCTTTTTTCAATGAAATATTGATAAATTCTTCAAAGATTGGTGCAATTTTTATTGAGATTCACAGTTTAGTTCTTGAGATATTTGCCTTCTAAGTCCAAACAGATTTTGGCAAAGAACAAGAGCGATTCCGTTGCATTTCATAATAAAACAGATTCCTACTGCTGGGGCTAATGATCCTTTAGTGTTGAAGTAAACCGAGTTTCTGTGTCACCAGTAAAGCCTCCAATAGCCCTTAGCAGTAGCAGGAGTCAGTTTTATTACCAAGTGCAGAAATATAAAAAAATCCCTCTTGTTCACTGCCAAAATCACTCTTTTGATTTTGAGAGACAATATCTCAGGAACTTCGCAGAGTACATTAATGAAAAGTTCAGCAATCTTTTAAGGATTTATTTATCTTTCATTTAAAAAAGATTCATTCAAATCGGTTGAGATTTGCGGTTGCTACAGCGAAAATTCTGCTGGGTTGTTTTTTGGCACACCCTGTACAATTTACAAATTATAATTATAATTAACTTTTCCTGTTTCGAAGAAATTTAATTTAGTTATAGTTTACTTACCAAAATAATTTACTTGTATTAGTAAATTTCAAAAAAATATAATTAAAATTATAATTATAATTTACTTAGCAACAGTAGAAGACACCACACCAACACCAGTTCTTCCGCCCTGACACTTTGGGTTACTGAGGAGAACCAGGAAGGGAGACAGTTCATATCAACTTACACTGAGAAATCAATGACTGCATTTTAGTCAACAACGTGAACAGAGCGTGAGCAAAAATGTGGCTAGTGGTGGTCTTTTATATTATCATCTGCACATCACTGAGACCGTGCATTGTGCACGGGGACCTGCTGCCTCCATTGCCACCTGACATCACCATCCAACAGAGACAAGCCAAGTAAGACTCACGGCCTATCAATCAAATTTCTGGAGTATAGAGGGCTTAGTACTAAAGATCATTCAATTGGACATCTGAGCGATTATTAGTATTAAAACCTCTGCTTCCCATAGTGAACACGTTGTCTGGACAAATTTGCCAATCAATTTCAGGTTAGCAGGTCATTGCCAGATATTCACGTGTCTGAAGGACATGCTGCCAGTGGCCAACCAGTCAAGTCAACTGCAGCTATGTACCGGGCTGCCTCCTATAGCCTACCAACTATATGAGGCTATGTACAATGCATCCCAAGCATACGCAGACAACATTATCAGCTATCTAAAATCATACTTTTGCTCAGAGGGTTGCCACGCATTGGGCCCGTTTACAGTGTTCTATCGTGCGAGACTAAATGACAAAAACATGGCTACTTGTAGAATTTATAACTACTGGTGTGGCCTAGGCGAATCGGCCTTCTCCTGCCGGGTAGATGGCATCAGAATTTTTACCCATTTCGGTTACATGCTTCTTGGATTTCCTATCCTGTTTTTGTTCAACTATGTCAACCAGGCCACTTTGAGGGAAATGAACAAAAACCACGTCTCTACGGCAATTTATCTGCATAGGGTTGAGGTGTATCTGGATACGGCTATGGTAGCTATGCAGCTACTGAACTATGAATGGTACATCTTCGCTTATTTGGATATTTGGTTAACCCAGTGTGCAATGAATGAGTATGTGGCCTTTAAGGGCACGATGATAACTGTGGGAAATGCGGTATATCTTGCAAACCAGCTGATTCTGATTGCTTTACTGGCTGACAGACTTGACAGTCACCTGAGAAGTGTAAAATACTTCCAGCGAAATGAGCAGAAACACAAAGAAATTGCCAAAAAACTGACCAGATATGTCTATTTGGCCAGCTTCTGCTGCTATCTGCCGAGTTTCTTGTTCAACCTAGTGCGTCCGATTCTGATGCACTGGGGAAGTACAACTGGGGCCTGGAAGGGAGTGTATAAGATGGGAGACATAGTGTGTGCTGTTTGGCACAACATACTCGTTAGTGCTGCAGTGGTGGCAGAGATAGTTCTGAGCATAGTGCTGGCTACAAAGTTCAAAGATTCGCAGCAGATCTCAGTTCAGATTGGAAGCCAGAGCATGGCTAACTTCAGGAAAAAGCACAAAAACATGCTCATGCTGCTGTACGGAACTGTAGCACTGAACATAGTTGCAGTCTCAGTGACTGGACTGTTTGAGACTCTCGACAACCAATCAGTTTACTTGGCAATAGATTTCGACAATATCCGACATGGTATTAATCATGTGCTTGAGATAGTCAGCATGCTGCTGACGTTTTTCAACGGTTCTGGGGCGGTGGTGATTCATGTCTGTTTGATGCGCACCTACCGACAGGCGTTTAAGCAGACCAAAGTGGGAAAATTCTTCTTTAGGAATGGGTGACTGAAATAGTAGGCTGTACAATCAATAGCTGTTGGGACTTGTGGTTTCATCTGTTTGTGTCTGTGTTTGTTGTTGTTGAGATGTCGGTATGTTCAGGATTGCCAAAATTTGACAAAGTTGCTATTGTTTTGCCAAAGACAGAACAAGGCTGTCTTGTCATAGGACTTATGATAATAATGCTGTGGCGTGATGTTCCCTATCCTGTGTGCTGTTGCTGAACTGTTGTAATGGCACTAGTATTAGAACGTGAGACTTATTCCAGATTTGGCAGTATGTTTGCCCAGTGTTAGCTCTTATACTGAATAAGTTCTCTAAGTATTTCTTCATTGTTTGTTTGTGGTGTGTCATTTTAATGTGGCGCTGCTGCTAATAGTAGCTGTGTAAGTTAGAGTTGAATGTTATAATAGTATCATCCTACTTGTGTTGGTCATGTCCAAAAAGGGAAAACGTCATACTAATTACCCGTTGTGCTCTTTAGAATGATTAACCAGCAGGTGTAATGTTAGGGTGTTGCTACGTCAATACAAAGGTCTCAGCCACCAAGTGTAATCAAAGAGCTTTTCCTTGCACCAAGCATTATGAAAGCGCCATAGTTTAAATGAGCTTGGAGGAACAATCTACAGACAAAGAAACATAGTTTTCATGCATATCATACTGCTTTTAAAATTTGTTTGCAAAATGCAATGTTTTTGTTGGTTTTCTGATTGCCATGAGCGTCCCGTTTATGGTTCTACTGTAACTCAAATGCAGCTGCTGAGCCAAGGCAAAAGCAATATACAGGGCGTGCAAAAAAACCGAGCAATACCAACCATTAACAAACACCACAAGGAAAATATGAGGCTATGTCTGAAAGAAGGTGTTGTCATAAAAGAATACCTTTAAGTAGTGATGTAAAAAATTAAGAGCCACATTTTATAAAAACCGGGCAGGTCCCCTTATAAGGGCGGAACATGAAATTTTCTGACCTATACTTTTTATGTGATGAATCGATAGGTCTTTAGTAGAAAACACCACCACTGCGGTATTTTTGCTCTCCGATACCTCTTGCGGTATTTATGGCCAAAAACGTGATTTTGAACATTTTCGACTCCAGGAATAGTGTACTTGCACCGATTGGGCTCACATTTTCAGCATAGATTATGCTTACCTTGCCGACCGCTCTTGCAAAGTTTGGAGCTGATCGGTTCAGGTGCACATGAATAGCATCGATTTTAAGTGAAATTTCAAAAAGTCGAAAAAAAATTTTTTGGCCACATTCAGGATTTTGCCCATACTTCTAGGGTAGATAGAACTCGTCGTCCTCTACACGATGGTGTTTTCACTTTTTCTGGGCTCGGCCCCGTTTTTGAGTTATTCATGTTTCAATTTTCCAAAAAAAATTTGCGGTATCTTTTATAATCGTGCACTGTTCTGATACCCCTGAAGTTACAGCGTCGTGTGTAGTGCGTTGGACGTAGAATATCGTGAGCATTCCAGCCATATAAGCGAAATCGATATACGACCTCTTACACAAGAATGGCGGTGAGCCAAAGTTTCGGTCGAAAATAACCCAATTTCGATCAAGGTTTTTTTTACATGTTTTGACGTCTGCCGCCGGGTTGGTGCGCTAAATCGCATAGCTTCGGGCATCAAACGATAGCTGAGATTCTCGCGATTCCGAAAATGACCTCACTTTTGCGTTTTATATCCATTTGATGCTAGTTAAGCCCTAGTAATGGTCTGCAGTTTGGTAACCGTAAGCCAGACCACTAGGAAAACAGGTAAAATCGGCGAACTAATGTGGCATTTCAATAAAAACTTTGATGCATTCCAATCGTAGAGCTACTCTAACGCTCTCGATTGATATAAAGTCGTGCCTTGTTAATGGTAATTCGGGACAAGCCTAAAGTGGCTTTTTAACAAATCATAAATTACTGCAAATTTATGTTTACAATTTATTTATAAGCAAACTAATCGGTATACCAAGTAGCTGGCCATATAATCGAGGGAACAATTCTAACGATCTAACGAGGGGCATTTTAACGAAGCACTACTGTATTTGCACGACCCAGCTAAATACATATAGTGTCTAATACGAATTTAGTTCTGTCTAACATTTATACTTAATGAGTTTATTGCACAGCAACATCATACAGTACATGTACTACAGTAGGGGGTTTGGTGGTTACCCCTAGATAGAAAGTGAAACCCTCTCACATCCCCGGAGAAAAAAATGAGGGCCCCTCTCCGGCCCCAAGATAGAAGTACTGGTAAGTGGTTCCAGTACTAACAAACAAGCTCAGCAATCACTATTGTTAGCTTAAAATTGGCGTAGAAGGCGTTTGGTAAGCGAATTTGGTGTTTCCGCTGCTGATATTTAAGAGAAATCGCTGTATTTAGAAGCTGTTTTTGTTATTTTATAAGTTTGCTTTTAGCTCTTAAATGTTATTTGTATGCTCCTTGCTGGAACAAATTGCTTTCCCAGATGGGTGGCCAGCAGTCTAACAGCTTCATTGAACACGATGTGAGCTGGCTTACTAACGGAATCTTGAGAACTTTCAGGGGTTGCATGGTACGAACTAACGTCAGTTGACTGTTCATAAGATGCACTGGAGTCCAGTTCCAACACTGATTCAATCCGTTGCTGTGCTTTGGCCTTGGCCAGTCGCGGACCGATCACATCAAGTTGACACTTCAATACTGATACATCTGTTGCCTCTGCGTCTGCGGCACCTTCTTCAGTGTCTTTATCAGTTGGTTCCAGTTGAGATGGGCTGTCTCTAGTCGTCTGACTGGAGAATTCTGGACAATCTTGTTCTTCCTTGCCTTCTACTACTTCAGGCGCATGTTCCTCAGTCTCAAAAATGGTTTGCGACTACCGGAGTTCCTGATAATGTAGTTTGCAAAGCCCCTGTCCAATTGGAAGCCACTGACTGTTGACTGCTTTGTGAAGCTTCAGTTCGCTTAGACTCAGTGCACGATACCACTTCTTCAGCTCTCCATGTCTCTTGTCAGGACAAAATGATGTGATGCTCCTGTCGGGGCGAAAAACGAGAGCAAATCTGTGCTGTTGACAGATAGTCCAGTCTTTTACAGACTCGACGCTTGGGTCTCCAGGGATCTTGGCGTTGTAAATCAAAACATCAGCTTCAGCACACGGCCCAGGAATTTCTTAAAAAAAAGCTAGAACTAGGACAACAGGCAACAAACAACTAGACACTAGGTCTCAGAAACAGCTTCGCTTGAGCACAAATATACAATGTTGCTGCATGAGCCAGCTGTTTTGTAAGCTTTTTAGGGGTCATGGTGTACAAGACAACATTGTTTAGGCAAGTGAAAGTGATTCGCTCGAAAAAGTGATATACTAGTAACAAAAAGTTCCAAGGCCTGTGACTTCGGAAGCAGTATCGGAATCGGAACCTCCAGTTCTTGGAATCGGAACTTAGGATCCGGTCGATCGCAACTTACACCATGCGCGCATAAACTATAAACTGTTCACAAAATACACCATAGACGTGACACCAACATGGGCCAATACATTCCCAACATTTTGGATGAAGCATGTACCGTACCACGTGCATGGACAGATACTTTATTTTGTAATGCAATGCCCTGACTGTGCAAATTTAACAAACTAACTTGCTCTGGTATCCATCGCAGCTTTTCCAACAATTTCAGAAATCCGATAAAGCATTCCGTCACTTGTCGGTTTCTGTTCGAACCAATAATGGTAGCCACACGAAACATCCGGAAGGACAGGAGAAAAGTTACACACTTGTTGTTGCATACTGAATATGCTAGAACAGATCTTGAACCTTATTTTTGTCGCCCAAGACACAAAACATAATGGTAATAGTCTGAAATGCAAATGCTGGAAGCCGCAGTGTAAAAACCGATTGCACACCTCCAACCACTACTAATAGATCTTTGTTTTTGCATGGGTTCCATCAGGAGTTGCGTATCCTAGCTAGGCCTAACATACTTACATGTATGTCCTAAAAGCTCAAAAAGAAATTTGGGATTATGGCAAGAAAAAAGGCTATATGAATCAAATGAGCTTGTTTGGACGCATCGCTGGCGATTTTACTAACACAATGTTTAGACAAGGATAGATCGTGGTGGCTGCGATCAAGTCCCACAAGAACACAATTTTGATTTGAACGTTAAATTCAGCTTTAACTGGCGGCAGATATATTAAATAAATTAGAAAAGGTAGAGGAGCAATGAGGCCCTCGCATGACAGGACCCAATGTTATGAGTTTTCGTGCTGGGACCCTAACCGGGAAGACTTGTTATCGGTAAGAAGTGCGCCAAATTCAAATCACTCAAGTACTGGCACCTTCTACTGAACCTAAATCGTCTTCAGCCTCCAGGCCACCTCTGCCATTTGCTCCCTTCCAGATCGTACCAGAACCACTTCGATCATCCAGCCCGCCACTCACGATTCGCACGTCATCGATATTCGCCGAAGTACTATCCCGAGAATCGGCCGATTTGGAGTGGAAGAAGGTGAAGCTGCCGATTTTCCTTCATCTTACCATTGTTTTAAGTCTTCTAGCTTCCATACTGCTTCGATATGCTCTCTCCTTCCAGACACACCACTTCCATCCACTTCAAATCGCCCCGCCGAAGTACTGTCCCGAGAATCGGCCGATTTGGAGTCGAAGAGAAGGTGAAGCTGCCGATTTTCCTTCATCTTACCATTGTTTAAGTCTTCCAGCTTCCATACTGCTTCGATATGCTCTCTCCTTCCAGGCACACCACTTCCATCCACTTCAAATCGCCCCGCCGAAGTACTATCCCGAGAATCGGCCGATTCAGAGTGGAAGAAGGTGAAGCTGCCGATTTTCCTTCATCTTACCATTGTTTTAAGTCTTCTAGCTTCCATACTGCTTCGATATGCTCTCTCCTTCCAGGCACACCACTTCGATCCACTTCAAATCGCCCCGCCGAAGTACTATCCGGAGAATCGGCCGATTCGGAGTGGAAGAAGGTGAAGCTGCCGATTTTCCTTCAACTTACCATTGTTTTAAGTCTTGTAGCTTCTGTACTCTCATATCCGGCTTTTCTTTAAGATACCTTTAATTTAACTATAAAAACGGCTATGTTAGGAAGCAGTGTTACAAAGTTATAAAATTTGCATCAAATATGCTTACTGCAGTATCCTATCCAATCTAGACCATCATATTCGGACTTAGCTAAACGAGAGCTTTTGATTGAGTACCTACATGCCTATGTTACGACGCAGCGTTAAAAAGTTAGAAAATTTGCATAAAAAATTTGCATATTCAAAATGTCAATATGCAAATTTTTGCATATTTTAACGCTGCGTCGTAGCATAGGCATGTAGGTACTCAATCCAAAGCTCTCGTTTAGCTAAGTCCGAATATGATGGTCCCGATTGGATAGGATGCTGCAGTAAGCATATTTGATGCAAATTTTATAACTTTTTAACGCTGCCTCCTAACATTGGTGCTATTGTACGTAAACGAAAGCTCTCCTTTAGCCAAGACTGATTATGATGGTCCCGATTAGATCGAATGCTGTAATATGCAAATTTTATGCAAATTTTCTAACTTTTTAACGCTGCCTCCTAACATTGGCGTTATTGCACATAAACGAAAGTTCTCCTTTAGCCAAGACTGATTATGATGGTCCCGATTGGATCGAATGCTGTAATATGCAAATTTTATGCAAATTTTCTAACTTTTTAACGCTGCCTCCTAACATTGGCGTTACTGTACATAAACGAAAGTTCTCCTTTAGCCAAGACGGATTATGATGGTCCCGACTGGATCGGATGCTGTAATATGCAAATTTTATGGAACTTTTCTAACTTTTTAACGCTGCCTCCTAACATTGGCGTTATTGTACAATAACGCCAATGTTAGGAAGGAGCGTTAAAAAGTTACAAAATTTGCATCAAATATGCTTGCTGCAGCATCCTATCCAATCGGGACCATTATATTCAATCTTGGCTAAAGGAAAGCTTTCGTTTAAGTACAATAACGCCAATGTTTGGAGGCAGCGTTAAAAAGTTAGAAAATTTGCATCAAATATGCTTAAAATACAGTATCCGATCCAATCGGGACCATCGTATTCAGACTTAGCTAAACGAGAGCTTTTGATTGAGTACCTACATGCCTATGCTGACACACCACTTCGATCCACTTCAAATCGCCCCGCCGAAGTACTATCCCGAGAATCGGCCGATTCGGAGTGGAAGAAGGTGAAACTGCTGATTTTCCTTCATCGTACCATTGTTTTAAGACTTGTAGCTTCTGTACTCTCATATCCAGACTTTTCTTTAAGATACCTTTAATTTAACTATAAAAACGCCTATGTTAGGAAGCAGTGTTACAAAGTTATAAAATTTGCATCAAACATGCTTACCGCAGCATCCGATCCAATCGAGACCATCATATTCAGACTTAGCTAAACGAGAGCTTTGGATTGAGTACCTACATGCCTATGCTACGACGCAGCGTTAAAATATGCAAAAATTTGCATATTGTCATTTCGAATATGCAAATTTTTTATGCAAATTTTCTAACTTTTTAACGCTGCGTCGTAACATAGGCATGTAGGTACTCAATCAAAAGCTCTCGTTTGGCTAAGTCTGAATGTGATGGTCCCGATTGGATAGGATGCTGCAGTAAGCATATTTGATGCAAATTTTATAACTTTGTAACACTGCTTCCTAACATAGGCGTTTTTATAGTTAAATTAAAGGTATCTTAAAGAAAAGTCTGGATATGAGAGTACAGAAGCTACAAGTCTTAAAACAATGGTACGATGAAGGAAAATCAGCAGTTTCACCTTCTTCCACTCCGAATCGGCCGATTCTCGGGATAGTACTTCGGCGGGGCGATTTGAAGTGGATCGAAGTGGTGTGTCTGGAAGGAGAGAGCATATCGAAGCAGTATGGAAGCTAGAAGACTTAAAACAATGGTAAGATGAAGGAAAATCGGCAGCTTCACCTTCTTCCACTCCAAATCGGCCGATTCTCGGGATAGTACTTCGGCGGGGCGATTTGAAGTGGATGGAAGTGGTGTGTCTGGAAGGAGAGAGCATATCAAAGCAGTATGGAAGCTAGAAGACTTAAACAATGGTAAGATGAAGGAAAATCGGCAGCTTCACCTTCTTCCACTCCGAATCGGCCGATTCTCGGGATAGTACTTCGGCGGGGCGATTTGAAGTGGATGGAAGTGGTGTGTCTGGAAGGAGAGAGCATATCGAAGCAGTATGGAAGCTAGAAGACTTAAAACAATGGTAAGATGAAGGAAAATCGGCAGCTTCACCTTCTTCCACTCCGAATCGGCCGATTCTCGGGATAGTACTTCGGCGGGGCGATTTGAAGTGGATGGAAGTGGTGTGTCTGGAAGGAGAGAGCATATCGAAGCAGTATGGAAGCTAGAAGACTTAAAACAATGGTAAGATGAAGGAAAATCGGCAGCTTCACCTTCTTCCACTCCAAATCGGCCGATTCTCGGGATAGTACTTCGGCGAATATCGATGACGTGCGAATCGTGAGTGGCGGGCTGGATGATCGAAGTGGTTCTGGTACGATCTGGAAGGGAGCAAATGGCAGAGGTGGCCTGGAGGCTGAAGACGATTTAGGTTCAGTAGTAGGTGCCAGTACTTGAGTGATTTGAATTTGGCGCACTTCTTACCGATAACAAGTCTTCCTGGTTAGGGTCCCAGCACGAAAACTCATAACATTCGGTCCTGTCATGCGAGGGCCTCATTCTTTCTAACAGCCGACCATAAACGGCTGATCACTTGGCTGTGGCTCCAGAGTGCACGCAGGACGTACAGGGTATAGTTTAAACTACATATAGCTAGCCTAGCCGCCCGTTCGAACCAAACAGAGCTCAGAAATCATTCAGGCGATGGCAAATTGGCAAATGCGTCAAAAGCTGCCTATAGCAGAGATACTTTGAAGAACACATCGGTATGAGGAACAATTGCCTTGGGGATCACTTTTGGGAAACTGGCCTTTAGCAGTGGGTGGCAAACCCACAGACCCTGCTGAATGACTAAGCGCATTTTTATTAGACAGAATATTTAGCTGGGTCATGTAATATATCAATCGAGAGCGTTAGAGTAGCTCTACGATTGGTATGCATCAAAGTTTTTATTGAAATGCCACATTAGTTCGCCGATTTTACCTGTTTTCCTAGTGGTCTGGCTTACGGTTACCAAACTGCAGACCATTACTAGGGCTTAACTAGCATCAAATGGATATAAAACGCAAAAGTGAGGTCATTTTCGGAATCGCGAGAATCTCAGCTATCGTTTGATGCCCGAAGCTATGCGATTTAGCGCACCAACCCGGCGGCAGACGTCAAAACATGTAAAAAACCTTGATCGAAATTGGGTTATTTTCGACCGAAACTTTGGCTCACCGCCATTCTTGTGTAAGAGGTCGTATATCGATTTCGCTTATATGGCTGGAAAGCTCACGATATTCTACGTCCAACGCACTACACACGACGCTGTAACTTCAGGGGTATCAGAACAGTGCACGATTATAAAAGATACCGCAAATTTTTTTTGGAAAATTGAAACATGAATAACTCAAAAACGGGGCCGAGCCCAGAAAAAGTGAAAACGCCATCGTGTAGAGGACGACGAGTTCTATCTACCCTAGAAGTATGGGCAAAATCCTGAATGTGGCCAAAAAATTTTTTTTCGACTTTTTGAAATTTCACTTAAAATCGATGCTATTCATGTGCACCTCAACCGATCAGCTCCAAGCTTTGCAAGAGCGGTCGGCAAGGTAAGCATAATCTATGCCAGGGATGTGAGGTGGGAAAAAAACACCGGAAAAAAACTGTTTTTTTCCGGAAAAAAACCGGTTTTTTTCCTAAGGGTCGGAAAAAAACATAAATCGCGGAAAAAAACTCAAGCTAAAAATAGCTAATTTACGTCATTTTTCGTTTAAAAAATGGACTTTTGCTATGTATAATAGGCCATACTGACTCAAAACTGTTAGAAAAACAACAAAAAAGACCAAATTTGGCATGAAAAAACAAAAATGCAAACTGCTGTAAGAAAATTTGCATATAGCGTTATTTATGGAACCTGTCAGGCACTGTTTTATGCCTGTTTCGTGATTTATATCAAGGTAACACGTGTATTTCTGGTCTAAAAAGACTGAGGAAGGCGCTAGAAAGCGTTAGGAATCATAAAACCAGCCTAGGATACTCAGAACTGGGGCTGGAGTTTTTTTCCGCGATTTAGGAAAAAAACCGGAAAAAAACCGGAAAAAAACTGGAAAAAAACAGGCCAAGGTTTTTTTCGGAAAAATATACAACCCTGATCTATGCTGAAAATATGAGCCCAATCGGTGCAAGTACACTATTCCTGGAGTCGAAAATGTCCAAAATCACGTTTTTGCCATAAATACCGCAAGAGGTATCGGAGAGAAAAAATACCGCAGTGGTGGTGTTTTCTACTGAAGACCTATCGATTCATCACATAAAAAGTATAGGTCAGAAAATTTCATGTTCCGCCACCTGCCTGGGTTTTATAAAAAACGGCTCTTAATTATAATTATAATTTGTAAATTATACTTACCAAAAATAATTTACTTAATTTACTTACACGAGCGTAGCTATTGCTGAACCTTTTTGGCAGCATGCCAGTGCTGCGTAAGTGTCTGCTTTCGGTATCTATACCCTTCGATGGCAAGCCACAGTTCAACTTTCCGACCGCCCGCCCGCCTACCGCCTTCTGTCTGTCTTTGCGCTTCTCTTTATGTCCCACAAAGAAAACAAACTACACCAATTTATCCGCCAAGCTAAGAGTGGATATTAGGTACTTTTCAGCCAGTTTTGCTATGCGATAGATATGTTCAGTCTCACAGGCATTGTCTGTTGTGGATGCAAGCAGAAACTGATTGCAAAGCCTTTATAAGATTGAGGTGCTAATTCTGACGAGCTGTCATTACTACTGTTGACAGACATCCGCTATCATTTTCTGCTGAGGGGTGATAAATTTACAAATTCTGAGGGTGCTGGCTGGAGAGTATAGCGGCTGATGGGGGTTTGAGAGGATGGTAAGCCAAAAAGTCCGATTTCTCGCTACGTAGAATTAAGGTTTCTTTTGGCTTATCTTTCGATTAAATAGGTTGAAATAACCTAGTCTAAGCTCATTCACACCTAACCTAGGCATACTTTTATCATAACATTCTTCCAAAAAATCCTGAATGGGGGTAGCGGTAGCCTGAGGGGCGGTAGGTCAGAGCCTGAGGCGGGTAAAACCCCTCGCCCTCAGCTACCTTTGTCCATGTCTGGTGTTTACTCAACTTGTGACACCTTCGTTTGATTTTCATTCTAGATAACTGTTATAGCATCCTTGCTTAGTTGGAAGCAAAGCTGAAGGTGTTAGCTACCAAAATCAGGCCTATTTTAAATATACTTAATGTACTTAATTTAATTAAATGTGGTAAGTAAATTATAATTAAATTAAATTTCTCTCAGATATGGTAAGTAAATTTTAATTTAATTATATTTCTCTGGGCATGTGGTAAGTAAATTATAATTTAATTATATTTCAAATAAATTTACTTAGCAACAGTAGTTCAAAACCAGAAAAGATGTTAGCATTAACTTTTCTGTATCTAAAAAAAGGGAGAAATTAAGTTGAAAATTGTTAGATAAGTAGTGTAAGCGTACTGTAGACAGTGTTCGCTGCAATGTATCCTAAGTGGATTGTGTTATCTGGCCAATAAATGCTGTTGCAATACCAACAGATTTCTACGTTTTTTCAACTATCCGCAGAAAGTATATCGGTTTGCGGACCTCTGATACTGTATGCCATGAAAGGGACCGTCCATAAACGACGTCGTTTCAAAATCCAGATTTTTTGGAGGCCCCCTCCCCCCAAAAATCGCCTTGCGTCGTTTCTTGGGGACCCCCCCCCTACGGCGACGTCATTTTCGGTTACCCCCCCCTATAAAAAGGGCAATACATACAGTACTGTCATGTTTTCATACAGCGCAATCAATTGAATAAATCCCTACAACCAACAACCACTCTGGGAAGGTTTCCTGTATATAGAATTTCAGAGGAGAAAGCTTTCCTAGAATGAGCATATATCTAAAATAATCCAATCGAAGTACCCTAAAATTCCGAAAAAAGCGAGGTCTCTTTTTGCTAACCCCACCCCCTGGTGCGTCGTCTATCGTCGCCTCGCCAGCCGACTCGCCTCCCCCTCTGGAACGACGTCGTTTATGGCCGGCATCATAGTAGTAGATATAATATAATTCCTACTTCTATAGTATCCGCGACTGATTAATTGTGATTCTGCCGCACAAACAAAGTTTAGGTTATACAAGAAGCCGGCCCCAAATCGACATATCTGTTCAATGGTAAGAGAGTTGGATGCCAGGGAAGCAAGATCAGGTGTGGTTTATATACGAACTGTAGTCAGACAAGGTACATCATACTCTGCAGAAAATGTACAAATAACACTAGAATAAGTCGGTGCTTTGAACTGTCAAATAAAAGACGGAAAAAATAGGTAGGTCCTCTCCCAACAGTAAGTAAGCAGATATTAGACAGTCTTCTTGGAGAGTTGTTTGGTGGCCTGAAGCCAGTTGAAATCGGTGCGGCGGAGACAGGTGCGGCAGATGTCCCAGTTGGGGCCCATGCAAGCGGCACAGCGGTACGACACGATGCCGTTGGAACACTGCAGACGACACGCCTTGAACTGCACGTGACACTTGGCACCGCACGAGTACCCTGCAACCATAGAGTATAAATTGACTAGAGCTTTACCACCACCACCGAGCCAGCAACACGTACAGTAGGTAGTGATAACAACCAGAACAGCACCGAGAACGCTCGTAAATTTAACGTAGAATGTACTTTGACATCATCATTTGACTGTATGGATAACTCATTTTCAAGAAGGTTTTTCTTCGGGAAAGACTGATAGCCCACCTCCCATAAATGGGACGCTGTCCAGGTCACAGGGAGCGTCTCATTTGAGAAGATTCTAGCGTACAATACAACTTCTGCCTTAAATTAGCTGGTCTCGGCATTTGGATATGGACTAGGAAACCGAGAGACCCAGTTGTGCGGAACTGTAACACCAATGGCTAATAAAGTACTGTACAAAATGTACTCGCAAAACCAAGATGTCAACAAAAGATCTGTTCAGACGAAAATCAGCTAAAACTGAGTTTTCCTTCCCCTAACATTCCAGGACCTGAACGTAACTGCAGCAATACTAATTTTAAAAAATGCTATACCTTGCTCAAAAGCGTGGTCGCAAGGTCCGTTAGGCCCGAAGCTACGAGGTTCATCTTCGATCAGTCCAGGGAGGGCGTCTTTGTTTTCGATTTCCTCTTCGATTTCCGATGAGGCCACCAGAACCACGGCCAGAGCGTACAAGAACACTTGCTTGAGACACATCTAAACAATTCACTTTCAGAACTGGTTACAAGTTTGATTTTTGCACAGCAACAGGTGTGCAAGTAAGTCGGGAACGTACGTTGGCTGAAAAGCAAGAGCGAACGTAGGAACCGCACAGTAGATCGAGTATCGCAGAACAGAGATCGCAGAACTGTGAAACAGAACGACCGCTGTCCATTTATAGGGCACGACACGATTGCACAACGTGACCTATAGCCATGCTGGCGGGACAGATAATCTTATCGAGTGCAATTAGGACAGCTCAGGTCAAAATTGTTTTCGACATTGGGACCATTCGAGAGTCAAAAACAAGCTTAGTTTGAGGAGGACCTCGTATTTACATTGCCGCATCGCAGCCATAGGCAATGTACCTTTAGCCTAATTGTCTCGTCTGGCTCCAACAACCTAATGCGTGGCAAAACAAACCGTTTCCTGAGGTTGCCTTGGTGTCGACTTTTCTGTGTACCAGACAGACCGTAACGCATTCACTACGAATGGAAGCCATTCCCTTTTCAGTGCAAGTAGAAGCTGTCAGATAGCAGCAATACTTGGCGGATTTTCAGTTATTATTTATAAAGCAACACTTCTCTGACAGAATGGAACAGTTTATGGAAAGTTATGGAGCAAAATAACCGTAGACTGCTTGTAATCAGGGGGCTCTATTGTGGGGTGGCTAGAATTTAAAAGATGTATTTCAAGCCGGTACGGGCTAAGCTCAGCCATTTGTTCTTACTGTTCGTGTTCTGTTCGCTCTGAACGATTCTGAGATTGCTTTGGTCGTTGATTCTCTTTTGCTATTCCATGGGATAAGTAAAAAATAGCGTTTGAGCACAATTCTCTCTTTGTGTTGTGGTATGTTTTTTATCTCGTCACGACAAACATATAACTAAAACTACATCCACTGTGGCGGCTGACTGAACTGAAACGCGCTTCTCTAGCCTGCTATACATGAAAATCAGAATTCGATTCAATCAATGCGTAGGGAAAGTACGTACATCTGGTAGTCAGAATGATTGTAGATTAGTAGGTACGTAGGCACAACAACAGACGGTATTTCCAAAGCATGACATAAACGCACAACATTAAATATTAAAGGAATTGAAATTATCTCTCAATGACCTTTTGATATTTCCACCAAGTGAAAATCAAAGTAGTTGATACTTTTCTTATCTGTTATCGGTATAGTCAAACAGGCAAGTTTCAAAGTCACCCTATGACTGACTGTTCTGCCAATCTAGGTACGTTCGTACGTACTCAAAGACGAATTGTCCTCAAATATTAGTGGTTTATAAAGCGGTCTGGTTATAGCAATACGAAAATTTTATTATTGTAACAGCACTAGCCGACATTCACCATACTGTTGCATCTATTCTCATGAAACATACCCACACTCCCCATAATTGTGTTACGTGTGCTATGTCGTTGGACCTTCGTCTCCGAAGGTACAGTAAATCGCCTTGAACCACCCGGACCTTGCAAACTAGACACTGTCACGTGATTAGCAGCGCGTTTACACAACAATAACTTAAGAATAGCTTTGCGCACTTCAGTCAGCTTCCAGAGGTACAGGAATAAATTGGCAAGCGGGTTAATATTCTGAAAGACAGAGCCCCAGGGCAACAAAATCTGTCTCAATTCGGGCGAAAACGAACTGGCAAAGTATAGACGGACAAAGTTGGGAATAACAAAGAAAACAAAGGTAAAAACTGACGAAATACCCAACGTTTTCATGATTTTCTTCTGTTTCCGCATCTTCTCTTTCTTCTGCTCGTCCGAAACTTGAATCTTGCGCATGCTGTGACCGTAAGCCACCGGTACAAAGCAATAAATCAAAACACTCAAGCTACTGGCGCCCACTTTTAAAATAAAATGGTAGTTTCCAACTTCCCGGTTTCCAATTGAACTAAAAGCCAAGCACAAAATCGAAAACTCTGGAATTTGGCCGGTGCTTTTGGTATGCAAATAAGAAGCAGCCATGCAAAATAGACCACTAGCTATGCCGTAGCCATAGAAAACTGCTACCATGCGCACGGCATATTTAGCGGTAAATTTGAAATACTTGATAGGCACCAAGCATGCCAGCAGACGGTCACACGATACGCAAACTAGCATCACAGCTCCAATATGACCGCCAAAAATAAAACACCAATTGTGGGCACGTTTCATGCACTCCCAAGACGTTACCAACTGATTCTTCCGCCCAGCTATTATGTAGGGAATACGGTCAATCGGTGCTAGAACATAGCCCAAACCTGCTAAAGCATCTGAAAACGCCAAGGCAGCTATGACCAGCAGTTCTTTGCGACGCCGTAACTGTCGTTCTTTCAAGATTGCGACCAACACTAAACCGTTGAAAAGCACATTTCCCACTCCTTCTAACAGAAATATGTGGTACTGGAGGGGGACACGACGCGAAACGGTAGAATTTGGTGCCATCGATCCCATGTGACTGACTGAGGAGAAATTAGCTATCTGGACACCGTTTGTCTATGGACAGACTAAAATTGAATGGATTTGGGCAAAAAAGCAGACTAGCAGCTGCAATTTCACAGACAAAATTTGAGCTTGCTGAATTACCATAAAAAGACGGACAGACTGCGCTTACGTAACTAAATAATTTTGCCCAAAGAGAAACTACGGTAGACGTAAGGTACGTACCGTACGTACGTAAGGTGGGACATAATTTGTCTCGATCGCGACAAACAGATCGAAAGTAATGCAAAAAATAGATGAAATTGTATGCGGAATTTGTAAAACTGCATTGAGGAGAGGACCGCATGGGCGGGTCTAGTTCGGAAGATCAAAATCGACCTAAAATGGTTCACTTTGCACGTACATACACGTAAAATACTGTACCTGCGACACGCGGAAGAAATAAAACCGTTTGTTTCTTCAGTTTAATTAGTAGAGGAAATGGTTTGCTGCGTTAGAGCCTTCAGTTTAAACAACTTTCTGTGAAACAGTCATTTATAACTGTAGAATGCCTTGTACCTATTTAAAGAGTAACCCAAACTTGGTCCGCTTGCACTGTCGAGTGTGAATGCCTTATCAACTATCATTGGCAATATTGGTTGTTTGGTTCCTGTATAAACTATATGCGAATTTTAATTGTTATTCCCAATGTACATAAGCAGCTTTCAAAATCTAGCCGGAGGGGCGGGAGTCTCCACTGGCGGAGTCTGGCCTCCCTCGTCCGGCTTTTTGGTCTTGTTCTTCTGTCGTTCTTCCTTCTTGCGTTGTCTCTCTTCTTGCTTCTTCTTGCGTTCCTCCTGCTTTCGCTGTCTCTCCTCCTCTTTCTTCTTCTTGCGTTCTTCTCTCTCTTCTTGCTTCCTCTTCCGCTCCTCTTCTTTCTTCTTCCTTCGCTCTTCCTTCTCCTGCTTCTTCTTCTCGCGCTCTTCTTGCTTCTTCTTTCTGCGTTCCTCTCTCTCCGCTTTCTTTCGTTCTTTCTCTTCCTTCTTCTTTTGCTTGTCCGTTTTGCCTCCTTCCTCTCCGCTTTCTCCTCCCTCCTCTCCTCCTTCCTCACCACCTTCTTCTCCTCCCTCTTCAGGAGGACCTCCTTCTTCGCCGCCTTCCTCACCTCCGGGTTCACCACCCTCTTCTTGTCTTATCACTCTATTTTCACCTCCCTCATCCCCTCCTAAATCATCATGATTCTATTTACATTATAAACAATCAGAATCGGTCAGAGAAAAAAGTAGGGCTCTAACCTTCCGGTGGAGGTGCTCCCTCATCTCCTCCTTCGTCTCCTCCCTCTTCTCCTCCCTCATCTGGTGGAGGTCCGCCGCCGCCATCTCCTCCGCAGGTTCCGCAGCTCTTCTTGCAGTAGGCATCGACATTCTTGTCTTTACCACACCGATTGTCGGGCTCCTTGGTGAACTTCTCACACCAGCTCACGGTGTCCTGACACACTGAAATACTATGTACTTCACTCACCCTCAGCCAAACAGCCTTGGACCTCACCTCCGCACATGTTGCAAGTCTTCTTGCAGTGTTCCTTGGCGTACCAGCCATTGCAGTGCTCTTCGGTAAGTCCTTTGCACTTATCTCCACCCTCATCTTCGCAGTCCTGACAGAGCCCGTAGCCGGCGAACAGAGCTACGATCAGAAGACACAGCAGTTTCCACATGACGACTGCCTTGTAGAGGTGCAATGGCTGGATAGGTGCATTGATCGACTAGGGGCTTTTATAGCAAACCAGTACCTGCTGAACAATTATGCAGGTACAGTAGCTGCTTGATTGACATTCCGACAGTCATTGTCATCAAACATCTGAACAGGTGGTTGAACCAAGCTGCCCTTGTTTGATTGCAGGTGAAATTACGCAGCGGCTGTTTTCTAAACTCTTATTTATTATAGGTAGAAATTTCACAAATGCTCTTACCTATAGTTATTTCACTTTGCACACCTTTGCTTGCCTTCCCGTCGGCCCGGCCCGGCCTGGCCTGAAAACGGAATATTCTCGGGCGGCCCGTGCCGGACCGACCTGTGCAGACAGGACTCTAGCCAGTTGCTGCAGCCTTTAGACGCTTTTGAATACCGCAGTAGTCTGGACAAAGGTTCTGAGGTGATAAGGGGCCGTTCATAAACGACGTCGTTCCAGAGGGGGGGAGGGGGGGTCGGCTGAAATGCGACGATAGACGACGCACCAGGAGGGGGAGGGGGTTAGCAAAAAACGACGTCGCTTTTTTATGAATTTTAGGGTACTTCAATTACATTATTTTCGATTTATCAAACGTTTCTCCATACAGAAAAGCTTTCCAGAGTGGTTGTAGGGATTTACTCTATTGATTGCGCAGTATGGTAACAAAAAAACGTGACAGTACTGTATGTACTGCCCTTTTATCGGGGGGGGGTAAACCGAAAACGACGTCGCCATAGGGGGGGGTTCCCAAGAAACGACGCAAGGCGATTTTGGGGGGAGGGGGGGTCCGAAAAATCGGGATTTTGGAACGACGTCGTTTATGAACGGCCCCTAAGGGACAGTTCAGTTTTTGATAACTGCAAGATTTGAGTCCTTAGAATTAGTCTGTTCTGTTTTTTGCATTGCAGTAAAGGTTTCGGAGTTTAGGAATAAAAGTAATCAATTTGCTCGGTGCTTTCATTCTGATTTCTAGTTGTTTTACGCAGCCTCTTGTATCTGCAATGCCTTACTGTCTGTGTTTTAAATAATGCACCGTTTTAGAAAGTTTGTGAATGGTGACTGGTTTCACGACTTTGTTATTAGACCGCAACAACATGTACATATAGCATAGGCTTTGTTTTATTTCTTTTACTGCTTTTGCCTACATTGGTACCGTCTGGCTTCAAAAAGGAAGTAAAGATTGATTGATTGATTGATAGTGGTAATTTATGCAGATTTCTGATTGTTTCAAACTTTTCTACATGTACGTATATATCATCTGTCAACTTATAGGCTTCACTTTGATTAGAAAGAAGAATTCGTAATAGATAGAAGGTTGCTCGCTTCTCGGAAGTGCATCAGTCGTAAGTATAAACGCATAAGAATTACGTAGAATTTTATGAGTCAGTCTCTGAACCGATCGAGTTTTGCCCCTTTGCCCTATTCAGACCCAAAATTGAAACTTTGGCGCAGGAAGTTGAAAGTTGGTGCACTGATACCCCTTGATGAGTTGTTAAACCACTGCAAAGGAATATCGAATTCGACGGTCCACGCTCGAGATATAAGCCCGCGAAAATCGGCTCTCTTAACTATGGGACCAAAATTTCAAACTCGCATTTCTAACTTACCAGTTGGACTTTGAAGTTGAAAATTGTGGATTTTACATAACTTTTTGAGTACTTTAAGATTACGTAGTCCAATTTCACTTTTGAGGAAAAAAATTTTTTCGGCCTCCTTTGGCGCCCCATAGCTCGTCTGGAACCCCCCTAGTCATATCTTTTTATTTCAGATTATTGTAGCGCTATCAAGTAGCTACGTTTTGGTATAAAATACGTCGAGCCAGCTGCCCGCGTTTTTGAGAAATGTGGCTTCAAAGTTGAAAAACCCCAGACTTTTCCATTATTTTTTGAGCATAAAATTTCCAACTCTGATTTCTAACCTACCAGTTGGAGTTTGAAGTTAAAAATTATAGTTTTTACACAACTTTTTGAGTACTTTAAGATTACGTAGTCCAATTTCACTTTTGAGGAAAAAAATTTTTTTGACCTCCTTTGGCGCCCCATAGCTCGTCTGCAACACCCCCTAGCCATCTTTTTATTGCAGATTATTGTAGCGCTATCAATTAGCTACCTTTTGGTATAAAATACGTCGAGCCAGCTGCCCGTGTTTTTCAGAAATGTGGCTTCAAACCCCGAATTTTTGCATTATTTTTTGTGCATAAAATTTCCAACTCTGATTTCTAACCTACCAGTAGGACTTTGAAGTTAAAAATTATAGTTTTTACACAACTCTTTGAGTACTTTAAGATTACGTAGTCCAATTTCACTTTTGAGGAAAAAATTTTTTTCGACCTCCTTTGGCGCCCCATAGCTCGTCTGCAACACCCGCTAGTCATATTTTTTTATTGCTTATGTGAATCGTTTCGAATTTGACTCAGACGAAATCTATGAAAGCGTTGATGACATAGTATGGCAAAACTATGTGACAGCAAGAAGTGCTATGCAAGAAGATGATGAAGATGAATAAAAATCTGTTGCTGAAACTAAACTAAAAAACCTTGTCTCTTCATAATTAGAGTGAATATTTCTCAAAAAACGCGGGCAGCTGGCTCGACGTACTTTATACCAAAAGGTAGCTAATTGATAGCGCTACAATAATCTGCAATAAAAAGATATGACTAGGGGGTGTTGCAGACGAGCTATGGGGCGCCAAAGGAGGTCGAAAAAAATTTTTTCCTCAAAAGTGAAATTGGACTACGTAATCTTAAAGTACTCAAAAAGTTGTGTAAAAACTATAATTTTTGACTTCAAAGTCCTACTGGTAGGTTAGAAATCAGAGTTGGAAATTTTATGCACAAAAAATAATGCAAAAATTCGGGGTTTTTCAAATTTGAAGCCATATTTCTCAAAAACGCGGGCAGCTGGCTCGACGTATTTTATACCAAAAGGTAGCTAATTGATAGCGCTACAAGAATCTGAAATAAAAAGATATGACTAGGGTGGCTGCAGAGGAGCTATGGGGCGCCAAAGGAGGCCGAAAAAAATTTTTTTCCTCAAAAGTGAAATTGGACTACGTAATCTTAAAGTACTCAAAAAGTTGTGTAAAAGCGATAATTTTTGACTTCAAACTCCAACTGGTAGGTTAGAAATCAGAGTTGGAAGTTTTATGCTCAAAAAATAATGCAAAAGTCTGGGATTTTTCAACTTTGAAGCCACATTTCTCAAAAACGCGGGCAGCTGGCTCGACGTATTTTATACCAAAACACTTTTCACGCCCTTTTGAAGACAATGATCTAGTAATAACTTTGGTGGTCTTATAATCGGAAAATCTGGAAGGCATCATTTGGTTTAGCGAAAAATTTGTAGCAAATTCTAGCAAATTGATTTTTTTTCTTTGTTTGTAAAAGTTTATTGATAGCAAATAGATAGCAAATTTCTAGCAAATAACAAGTTAATAACAAATTAAATTTGAAATTGCGGTGTCTAGCAAGTAAATAGCTAGTGAATATAATTCCCAACAGTTGCAAGCAAGTTAATAGCAAGTTAATTAGAAAATAAATTAACTGGGGAACAGTATCTCTGAACCGATCGAGTCTCATTCTTCAGACCTAAAATTGAAACTTTGGCACAGGAAGTTGAAAGTTGGTGCACTGATACCCCTTGATGAGTTGTTAAACCACTGCAAAGGAATACCGAATTCGACGCTCCACACTCGAGATATAAGCCCGCGAAAATGGGCTCTCTTAACTATGGGACCAAAATTTCAAACTCGCATTTCTAACTTACCAGTTGGAGTTTGAAGTTGAAAATTGTGGATTTTACGTAACTTTTTTAGTACTTTAAGATTACGTAGTCCAATTTCGCTTTTTGGAAAAAAATTTTTTTCGGCCTCCTTTGGCGCCCCATAGCTCGTCTGCAACCCGCCCTAGTCATATCTTTTTATTTCAGATTATTGTAGCGCTATCAATTAGCTACCTTTTGATGCAAAATACGTCGAGCCAACTGCCCGCGTTTTTGAGAAATATGGCTCCAAAGTTGAAAAACTCCAAAACCCCGAATTTTTGCATTATTTTTTGTGCGTAAAATAATGCAAAAGTCTGGAGTTTTTCAACTTTGGAGCCATATTTCTCAAATACGCGGGCAGCTGGCTCGACGTATTTTACATCAAAAGGTAGCTAATTGATAGCGCTACAATAATCTGAAATAAAAAGATATGACTAGGGCGGGTTGCAGACGAGCTATGGGGCGCCAAAGGAGGCCGAAAAAAATTTTTTTCCTCAAAAGTGAAATTGGACTGCGCAATCTTAAAGTACTCAAAAAGTTGTGTAAAGACTATAATTTTTAACTTCAAACGCCAACTGGTAGGTTAGAAATCATAGTTGGAAATTTTATGCACAAAAAATAATGCAAAAGTCTGGGGTTTTTCAACTTTGGAGCCATATTTCTCAAAAACGCGGGCAGTTGGCTCGACGTATTTTACATCAAAAGGTAGCTAATTGATAGCGCTACAATAATCTGAAATAAAAAGATATGACTAGGGGGGGTTCCAGACGAGCTATGGGGCGCCAAAGGAGGCCGAAAAAATTTTTTTCCTCAAAAGTGAAATTGGACTACGTAATCTTAAAGTACTCAAAAAGTTATGTAAAATCCACAATTTTCAACTTCAAACTACAACTGGTAAGTTAGAAATGCGAGTTTGAAATTTTGGTCCCATAGTTAAGAGAGCCGATTTTCGCGGGCTTATATCTCGAGCGTGGAGCGTCGAATTCGATATTCCTTTGCAGTGGTTTAACAACTCATCAAGGGGTATCAGTGCACCAACTTTCAACTTCCTGCGCCAAAGTTTCAATTTTGGGTCTGAAGAATGAGACTCGATCGGTTCAGAGACTGACTCTTGTTATAAAATTGAAGGGACTGACAATGGAGTATTTGAAATACAGAGGCAGTGTCTTCCCTTTAAATATCAACTTGAGAGAGAACTTGAACATGAATAGAAAACGGGGTGATGTATCAGAGCAACTCTGTGACTTTTTCTAAGCCGGTGGTGGTCCACTTTCGTCTCCGCCTTCTGGTAGCGGTCCCCCATCACCACTTCCTTCATCACTTCCTTCAGGCGGTGGTACTCCACTTCCTTCTTCGCTGTCCTCGCCACTTCCTTCGTCCCCTCCGCAGGTGCCGCAGCTCTTCTTGCAAAACGCGTCCACATTCTTGTCCTTTCCACATCGGTTGTCCGGTTCGTTGGTGAACTTTTCGCACCAAGTCACAGTATCCATGCAGACTAAAACAGACAGCTGCATTCAAAGTTTGCAGACAGACAAAAGAACAGATGACCTCCACAGTAATTGCAGGACTTTTTGCAGTTTTCCTTGGCCCACCAGCCTTCGCACCGACTGCCCGAACGGCCCTCGCACTTCTCAGCGTCCTCGCAGTCTTGGGCCGTTGCTTAGCCACAAACAGCCAACACAGCGATCAGCGACAGTAGCTTGTACATGCTTGCGATGGCTGAAGAGCTACTGCAAATGGAAATCTGTACAGAGTTTGGACTTAAATGTGCAGGTTGAGTTGACAGAAATGTACTAAAATTCACTGCTTACACAGACCATGTTGGAATGCCAGCTGCCTGGCTGCATGTTAGCAGATGGCTAAATGCAAGCTGGTCATTTAACGACATGAAAACATCGATTTAAGCAAGCTTGAAGCAATGCAGTTCAGACGACAAGACTGAAACCCTGTTGAAATAGAATTCTTCTAGTCAACTGCTACTACAGGCAGAATAAACAACTTGACACACTCTCTATGCTCTTCATTTTACCTCCCTACAGGTGCACCGTTCAAGTGAACCTTTTACTTCTGCAGAACCGAAGAGACGGAACATACATATTTTTACAACCAGTCAATTTTTCAGTCGTCCTCTTCAGACACTGGCGGTGGAGCTCCAGGACAGTATCCGCAACTTTTCTTACAGTAAGAATCCACATTTCTGTCCCTACCGCAACGATTGTCTTGTTGATTGGTGAACTTTGCGCACCAACTCACAGTATCTTGACACACTGAAGAACAGATGCAATTTGTTGCTTCAAAGGCGTAGTCATACTTTGTAGAAAAAGATCGCCGGGCGACTTTTCTGTAGAAAACTCGTTTAAAGTATGAAAGACGTCCAAACGCCGCGCGAGATCTTTCCGTTGGCGACAAAAATACAGTTTGTTGTTTGCTGGCCTGTTTAATGTTGAATTTTCAATGGCAGGAATGTGTAAATGATATTGTTTTAGTGCGAAACCACTATAACAATGCAGGAGAGCGCTCAACCGGCGGAAAATTTGTTAGAAGCTCGCAAAAAATGTCTGTTGAGCAGAAAATTTTATCTACATGGAGCGACAGTTTTTCTACAGAAAAGTCGCCTGGCGATCTTTTTCTGCTCGAGTATTAAGCCACCTTAACACTCAAACACAATCTTACCGTTGCAGTAATGACAGGTGTCTCTGCAGTGTTCTTTGGCAAACCAACTATTGCATCTGTCCTTTGTCAAACCTTTGCACTTGTCGGCTTCAGTGTCTTCACAATCAACACTTAGGACTGCAGCCGGGAAAACCAACAGACAGACAATGAAGCACCTCATTTTAGTTTCAAGCTCTATTGCGATGGCTACTCACCGACTGACACGCAATCTAGTCTGATGTTTTCGTAGAAGCTCAGCAATTGGTAGTGTTTACTTAGGTGTAGACACACTGCGGGAGCTCTGCCACAGCTTGGACTGTTGTATGCATGCAGTTGAATGGAGATTCAAGTCGCAAAGGAAAACCTGATCGCAGCTGCCTGGCATGTCAAAGTCAGAGTCGTCTGTCGTAATCTCTTCTGGTAGTTTGACGGTGGGCTGGAGAATGCAGAGCCGATGTTTTTTCGATCGGTGCACCTTAAATTTTGAAACAGAGTCAATTTCGGTGCTGCATTTCGGAAAGGGACAGTTGACGGCTTGGCCTGCTCGCAGGTGAAAATTAAGGTGCCTGAGCAACTCCTCTTCTGTCCCATGAGTTCTGGACGAGCAGTCTTCGACTCTGCACTCAAATGAGCCGCCATCTTCATTCAAGTGGCAGATCTTGCTTCGTACGAGACCACGATGCAAAGTTTTACAGTGCATCTCGAACTTCAGTGACGAGTAAAAGCTGGCATAGCAACCTGGAACTGGACAAAGAATGGCAAATTTTGCTTTTGCCTCCAGTTCATGATGTTTCTGATACAAAGCAAAGCCGCTAAGTTCTTCAAAACGAGTACCGCATTGTCTGCATTTGTAAAGACCTAAAACAACGCTAGGAAATTTCAGCATTTCAGCATCATTGTACGTAGGATGCACCTCCACAGACCACCCCTTAACTCTTTGGGGAAAACCGTGTAGTTTCTCGTCAAACATACATAAATAATTACACAAGCACAAAAAGCTAGCTGCGTTGCGCTGCGACCAGCCTGTCATTGAATTTAGAAAATTTTAGAAATTATTGAAAATTGCAGAAGATTTGGATAAAAATAAACCAAAAAATTGAGGTTCATACATGTACGGTTACGTATTTATAAGGTGTATTCATTTCATGCCAAACTCGTAGAAAAAAGCCTGCAACAATGCCTGGATGAATACACTTTAGGGCATACATGTAACAGGGGGGTCTGGGGGGGTCTGCCCCCCACCCGAAATAGGCCAGACCCCCCCCGGATGGCCCCCCCCCGAGACGATTTCACCGACCCCCCCCCCTCCGATTTTTCTGGCAAGTAAATTTTCGAGCAAATTTTTGCAATTATTTACAATTTCACACACAAAAATTGCCAAAATCGCCTGCAAAACAGCACTTTTTAGCTGTATTTCAGCCCAAATTAGCGATTTTTGGCAATTTTTAGCCAAAAAATTGCGATTTTTGGCAATTTTTAGCCAAAAAATTGCGATTTTTTCGATTTTTGAGCGTTTTTTAGTGCCCACCCCCTCCCCCAAAATTTTGGCTCAGACCCCCCCGGCCGGCGCCAGACCCCCCCCAACCCCCCCTCCCCCCATCGGCGGATGACCTGTTACATGTATGCTTTAGGGTGGGATTTTGGGCTTACACTAGCGTTTCTGACTGATTTTTGGCACCAAAGTCCACTTCTTGTTGATTTTGAGCCATTTTTAGTAGTACTCTACTCTCTTCCCCCGAAATTTTGGTTCAATCTCACCGGCCAGGCTCACCCGCAAACCCTGCTTTCCCCTTTTGGCGGATGACCCGTTTCATGAATGGTTAAGGTATTTTTGGCGGGCTCTTTAACCTGTTTCATGGGTACTGTAGGTAGGAAAGTATGCATGAGTGAAAGTTTAGTCAAGGATACGATAGGGCCAGTTGCACGAAACTCTAGCAAGTGGCTGCGGCTCTCGCAACTGGCCGCGGCTCTCGCAAGTGTCTCGTAAGTTAGCCATCCAAGTGCCGGATCGTTGCATGAAAATTTGGCGCTCTCGCAAGTCGCTGCGATCATCGCAAATCTTGCGAGAGCCAGAGCTTTTTGCACTGATTTTACATTAAAAACAAAGACAAGCCAGACTTTGAAACTAACGGCGGAAAATAGCTTTGTCAAAAATACGAAAACTTGTATGGATTGCAAAAGCAGTCTTTACTTTGAAACCTCATCGAACATTTCCTAGCTACAATTTTGTAAGCTATATATTTTAGTATAAGTTTAGTAGTACTGGTGCAATCTGTTAAATGAATCATTCAGTAAAATCTGCTTAAAGATTTTTTAACCAAAATCTGTTTTTAGGAGGCCTACGCTTTAGTCATTTTACTTTTCTTGCTCAGAGAACGAAATAAATAAATTAAAATCATATTAGTTTTCGTCGACAGGTCACTGGTATCAGCTGGTGCGTGTAGTGCTCATCTTTACACCAAAAAGTGAACTTCTGAGAGCAGGAGGTATCAAATATTGCAAAAAATGGTCAGAATCACAGTTTTACATGCTCTCGCAACAGCTTGCGATCACGCAACTGCTCTCTCAACTTTAGGAGAGTGAAAAGAGTTTCGTGCAAACAACTCTGCAGTCTGCGCTCTCGCAGCTTACGAGACTCGCAACTCAAGTTGCGAGAGTTGCAGCCACTTGCGATATCGCAACTTGCGAGAGTTTCATGCAACCGGGCCATAAAATCTATTGAAAGTTCCTCAACCAGTATATGAAAGAGTAGTTCAGTCGGTTTTCGTTATGTTATGCATACACGGGATTCCAAAAGAGTTGCCGTATCGTATAGTGCTGTTTATAGTACCCGCCGGGTTGCATATTTTTCCGAAAAAAACCTCGGCCTGTTTTTTTCCAGTTTTTTTCCGGTTTTTTTCGGTTTTTTTCCGGTTAAAAACTCCAGCCCAAGTTCTGAGTATCCTAGACTGGTTTTATGATTCCTAACGCTTTCTAGCGCCTTCTTCAGTCTTTTCAGACCAGAAATACACGTGTTACATAGATATAAATCACGAAACAGGCATGAAACAGTCCCTGACAGGCTTCATCAATAAACCCTATATGCAAATTTTCTTACAGCAGTTTGCATTTTTGTTTTATCATGCCAAATTTGGTCTTTTCTGTTGTTTTTCTAACAGTTTTGAGTCAGTATGGCCTATTATACATCGCAAAAGTCCATTTTTGGTGAGAAAAATGACATAAATTAGCTATTTTTAGCTTGAGTTTTTTTCCGCGATTTATGTTTTTTTCCGACCCTTAGGAAAAAAACCGGTTTTTTCCGGAAAAAAACGGAAAAAAACACCGGAAAAAAACACACCTCACAACCCTGGTACCCGGGTACTATATATGGCATGTACGAAATCTGCTTCATAAGAAACTTACGTATGTATGTGAAGTTCTTTGCTGAAATTACCGATTTGATGTAAAAAATAGGTTATGTGCATACATCAGAACCTCTATGATTGCATTATTTACTGGTTTTCTTCACACAAACAAGGTTTACTTCCAAAAATACTGTATTTTTCACACGTTTTGTATTTATAACAGCTCATTTCAGAATAAAAATCTGTCTCCATTTATAGTACCCCGGCTAGTATATATAGGGGGGTACTATAAACAGCACTATACGGTAAGGCATGAACTGAACTGTATCTAATACCAATTTCAGATGAAGAAAATCGTTTTTTAAAGAAACTACGTACCGTACCTATCACAGAAGCGGATTGAGCGCGGCTTGAGAGCATGATGTTTCTGCTTCCTCCGATAAACGTGCCGCCACAATACTCTCGTTCAGAAATGAGTGTTTAAATCTTGACAGTGGCTCAAGACCAGGAACTATGGCGCTTTTTGTCTAAAGAAACACCATCATCATATAAGAGAGTATTAGAAAAAATACAGGTGCAAACATTGAATTTGGAAATGCCACTCATTCCCAATATCTTTGTTTGAGCAGATCACTTTTTTAGTGTTTAGCCTCAATATTTTTTCACATAAAGCAGGCTTTTTCACTTTCAAAATTATCTAGCTATGGGCTAATCAGTATAGGTAGAAAAGATGGGGACCCCAGCCCGAAATACGTACAATAACTGGTACCGGGCCCAGTAGCAAACATTTGCAAAGGGGGCTGAGGGGTTGAACCCCCAGGCCGCCGCTGCCCCTTCAAATTTGGCGATTTTACCTGGGTTCGCTGATGATTCATTGGGATTGGAAAATATCTGGGAATTTGAAAGCAGGCGATTTTGACGATGATCGCAAAGGGGTATTAACAAAAAATATTAGGATGCTTGAGGCGGCCAATTTGACATTGAAATAATAAACGCGCACGCTCCAATACTAACCGCCCCTACTAAATGCGTGCACGACAAAATTAGCGCAACGTATTATAAGTTTTAGGGTACCTGATCAGTTGTCCTTATACACCGTTAGTAGCACAGCAATGGCAAGGAGTAGAGTCTGGGTGGGATCACAAGACAATAGTGACATACACCGCTGACCCTCTCTACTGTATATGCATCCAATGGAAGCCTAAAGGCCTCTACCTAATACCATCTGAGAGGATTGCCAGTAACGAATGTGCATGGGTCAGCGTTAATCTCTATTTATGCACCTGCTTGTGAGTAAAACCAGCCCTGACCAAGCAATCACCTTCAGACACCCTCCTCACATCTCCAATTTACCTGTCAAGTTTAGAATGGATAATTTTCTTCTTAGTCGTTGTGTAATAAGGCGATGTCTTTCGTATGTATTCACAACGTATGCTTGCTTTGGATGTTTGTCAAAGCATAACGCAAAGCCGAAAATTGGCTGCTAGATCGCAGATTGTATTTCGATTTATCTTGCTCAGTTTTTGACGTACATAGTGATCGGATTTGGATTACATCAATCTTATACTTAGGCAATTCATGTAACAACAATCTTGGTTAAAGATTTCTACTATAGGGCTTTTATAGCAAACCAGTGCCTGCTGAACAATTATGCAGTAGCTGCTTGGTTGACATGCCGACAGTCATTGTCATCAAACATCTGAACAGGTGGTTGAACCAAGCTGCCCTTGTTTGATTGCAGGTGAAATTACGCAGCGGCTGTTTTCTAAACTCTTATTTATTCTAGGTAGAAATTTCACAAATGTCCTTACCTGTCGTGAACACTCACGAGTTACAGGCCTGGAGTAGGCTAGCATAGATTTTAGAGTTGGTAGGGTTCTGATTGGTTGGCGCGTATTTGAGTGGGCGTGGCCTGTTTGTTTATTGCCGCGCATGGTTCTAGAACTTTCCATGTACAAAGTATAGGCGCGCCTCAATTGCTTCTAGAACATTCTTAGCCTCGCCTCTAGTGTTGTTTAATACCGGATTTTTCAAATGCGTATGCGTATGCGTATGCGTATACGCATTCCAATTACAAATGCGTATGAGTTTGCGTATACGCATTGCAAAAACTAATGCGTATTTTGCGTATTGCGTATGCGTAATGCGTAATCTCAGAAACATTCAGAAATTTCACTGAACAGCATTTTTGACTCTACAGTATGCTGTTTAGGTATCTAACTTTATAATCCAGGTTTTTCGAGACATACTTGAGTCTTGATGATAAATTATTCCTGCCATCAAAGAATTGCAGTATATGTACAGTATGTATGTTTTCGACAGGCAAGAGATATGCGCTTTCCTGCAAAAAATTTAGTCAAATGTATATTTTCAGAAGAAGTCTAGTAGCATTCAGATTCAATCATAATAACGATACACTGAAAGCACAAACAGATAGCCTAAGCATACAACACAACTGATGTCACCCTAAACCGTGGAAACCCTAAATTTAAGGGTTTGTCACACGTTTCTTTTCCTCTTAAAACTTAGCGTTTTTTTTTAAATATTTGCAAGTTCAACTTAACATTCATGTAACAGGTCATCCGCCGAAGGGGAAGGGGGTTGGGGGTCTAATGCCGGTCTGAGCCCAAATTTTGGGAGGGGGTGACCACAAAAACGCTCAAAATCGTAAAAACTCGCTAATTTTGGCTGAAATACAGCTAAACAATGCGGTTTTAGTTTACAGGCGGTTTTTGGCAATTTTGGTGTCTCAAATTGCAAAAAAAAGCACTTGCCAGAAAATCGTCTCAGAAGGGCGCATTGGGGGTCTGGCCTAAGTCGGGTGGAGGGCAGACCCCCACAACACCCTGTTATATGTATGCAACTTAGTTAAAACTTCAAATTATCTCAGAAAATTTCTGGTACCCTCACCTCACACTAAAAACATTAAGAATGACTATTTGGTAACAACTTGAACACTAAATTTTTTGCAAGGAATTCGAAAAGGCAGCTATTTTTCAGACCCATTACGCATTACGCAAAAATATGCAAAGTTTTAGCAGAATGCGTAATAATATTGCGTAATGAAATTCAAATGCGTATGCGTATGCGTATGCGTATACGCATTCTGAAATGCAATGCGTACTTTGCGTAATGATATGCGTAATGCGTATACGCATGCAACAGTACTCGCCTCCTATTGGCTGGTGGGCGTGGCCTTCTAGAAATTTCCACACATTGTGTATATAGGCGTGAATGATGTATTATGACGTCACGTTCTAGGACCTTCTAGAACTTTCTGTTGTACTATATAAGTAGCGCGCCGGCCAATGTAGATATGAAGGAATATATGAAGGAACCTATGAAGGGATTGTTGATGTTTATGTTTATGCTGTTGAATTGTGTTCCCTTGACTATAGCTGTTGTTCCTTTGTAAACCCAAATAAAAAGCCGAAGTATCGGCAACGCCTAAAGTAGCTGGCAACCCCAATTAAGCCAAAGTATCGGCACCGCCTAAAGTATTTGGCACCCCTATTTGGAGTCGGATAAAACAGTCAGCCCCCTAAAGACTTTTGTGGTCCGCAACCGCCACATTACATAAAGTTATTTCACTTTGCACACCTTTGCTTGCCTTCCCGTCGGCCCGGCCCGGCCTGGCCTGAAAATTGTTTGATTTCGCTAGCTTCGCTAGAAGTGAAGTGAAATCGGAGTTCTCCGAACTATTTCGAACGAATAACATAGCTTTCTGGCGTCAGTGTATTGACGCTCGGCCACTTTAAAAGCGCAGATTAGCATGACTGTCACGTCCACATGGCCTGCGTCGGTGTAATACGCCAGTTAATGTTATTTTGGACACGCATGGTAGAAGCATTCAGCAGTAACCAAGTACTGAGCCGAACAAAATTTTATAGAAAGATAGTAACAACACTCCAATTCCACATTAGATCGTGAAGCTGAGTTCCAGAGCTTTAAATGAACATCTGACGGCAACTTTGGCCCGAACTAAAAGTAAAACATGACCACAAGCCAGCAAAAGGCCTGAACGGAACCAGTACCATGAGGAATCGCGCGCATCGGTCTACAACGCGGTAGTAGTGCGCCGACCACACGGATAAAACGAAGGATCCGCCTACGGTAGTGAGTCTGCAAACGACGGCCCAAAGTACAGAAATCACAAAACCGAAAGAGGTGGAAGACAGAGAGGCTTACAGTAGCTGAAAACCAAACGAAACCATTGCCAAAGCTGTAGGAAAGTAACCAACGTTCCGTGCCTAAATTGTGATCACTGAACCGTGGACCCTGCATCACCTGAAACGATGGGCGGGTTATGGCAATAGTCCAGAAAGGGCGGGAGAAAGCTATGTTATTCGTTCGAAATAGTTCGGAGAACTCCGATTTCACTTCACTTCTAGCGAAGCTAGCGAAATCAAACAATTCTCCTTCACTATTTCTCACTCGTAACATAGCTTGTTCAAAGCGCCAGAACAGTGAGTACCTCTCAACAGAACATTGGAAAATTGTTTAGAAGTAGCTGCTTCCCGGAAATAAAACCGGTAAAAAGAGGTAGATTGAGCCGCCCAATGACCAGCCTTTAAAATCATAGGCAAAGGCAACCCCTTTCTAAAGGCTGCAGAAGCCGAAGCAGAACGAGTCGAGTGAGCTTTAAATTGTGCAACGTCCACCCCTGCCTTCGAAAGGACAGTTAGAATCCACCGAGAAATAGTACCAGCAGAAACAGGGTTATGCGGCTTACGAAAAGAAATGAACAACTTCGCAGAGTCGCCCCTGACAGGCGCTGTCTTTGACAGATAAGCCTCCAGACAAGAGACAGGACACAACGCTAAATCTTCAAGGAAACGATGATAGACAACGGAAGGAACGCCCGAACTAGGGGTCCTAGTTTTGGTCATGCCAGCGAAAAAGAACGTAACAGATTCCGGCGAAATTAAACAGTCAGAGATTGAAAAGTTCGCTATCTCTGAAGCCCGTCTCGGTGAGCACAGCGCGAGAAGCAAACACAACTTCAAAGAAATATCCTTGAGAGTCAAAGACTGATTATCAGGCCAGGTCCGGCAAAGGAAAGTTAATACGATATCCACATCCCAGGTTGAGCAATACCTAGGTTTTGGGGGGTTAGCCCGAAAGGCACCCTTCATAAGCCGAGAAACAAGGGTTGAGAACCCAAAGAGAAGCGTTGACTAGAAGATAAAAGCGAAGACAAAGCCGAACGAGCAGTGTTGACCACTGAATAGTGGGCACCCGTAGAAGATAAGAAAGCCAGGAAATTTACAATGTCAACCTCGCTGGGGTTAAAAGAATCAACCTGCCGGAGCGCACACCAGCGACCCCATTTAAGGAAGGCCGAATTGTACTGTTTACAAGTACCGCTGGCAAACTGTCCGACAATGAGTCGGGCTGCGTCTCGAGAAAGCCCCTGTGAGCAGAGTCTCTGCCGGAAATAGGCCAGGCCGCAAAAGCTAGCGACTGGTCGACCAGAAGAGGATGAAGCTGGCCGTCCGGAGACAACAAAAGGTCGGGCACCTGAGGAAGCAGAATCAGCTGCGCCGACAACAGAGACAGAAGCAAGGGGTACCACGCCTGGCCCGGCCACAGAGGCGCTATTAGCAGCAAGTCTGCTTGGTCGATCAGAACTTTCTTGAGTACGCGAGGAATCAAGATGAACGGCGGAAATGCGTAGCCGAAGACCCCGCCCCAGCTCTGACTGAAGGCGTCCGTTGCCGCCGCGTGAGGATCGGCGCGCCAACTATAAAAAACCTCTAGCTGGCGGTTGTGGCGAGCAGCAAACAGATCGACCTGAAAAGGCCCCAAGAGATTGCTCAGGTACCTGAACGGTCGCACAACGGTCACAAAGACCGGACTGTCGCACAAGGCCTCGAAGGCCGACTGACGCATGCAGTCTCAACGACTGACTGACGCACAACGCCCAACGGCAGCAAGAGAAACCAAAACAGCAGCAGACAGATGATGGCGGCAGGCGAAAAGAGGAAAAGCAGTCTGAAAAAAGATCAGAGCGAAAATTAGAGTCGCTCGGTTGCAAAACCGAACGAAGAAAACCAATGCAAAGCAAACCAAACCTCAAAGAGGAGAGCTAAAAAGAAAAACCACCGCCATGCGTGGCCAAAATAACATCACACGAAAAGTTGCGGGTCATATACCCGCAAACAGGCCGTCGAGTTTTTTTGCTCATACTCACTTCCAATACAATCATTATCCCCCAAAAAAAGTCATAGAAATCAACCCAAGTCCCCAAACACGTTAAACAACACAAATTGTTTATCCGGCAAAAAAAGGCATAGAAATCGACCCAAGTCCCTAAACATGTTAAACAACACAAATTGTTATGAACTACAATGATCTTCCAACAAAGAAACACGCAGAAAAAAACACGAATTCCAACTTAAACCGCACACGCAAACCAACACATTTTACACAAAAAACCACCAGAAACAAAATCACTCCTGCCACAAACACAACAAATTTGCATAAAGGAAAGTCACAAAAAGAAATCTCAACGCCCAGCCATCACTTCGCAAACTACTACACTAAAGCAAAAGAAAACAGAAAGCTAAGAAAAACTCGAGGGCGCTTAGAGCTTTGTTGTGACGTCAGGACTGCTGAGCGCCCTCGAGTTTTTCTTAGCTTTCTGTTTTCTTTTGCTTTAGTGTAGTAGTTTGCGAAGTGATGGCTGGGCGTTGAGATTTCTTTTTGTGACTTTCCTTTATGCAAATTTGTTGTGTTTGTGGCAGGAGTGATTTTGTTTCTGGTGTTTTTTTGTGTAAAATGTGTTGGTTTGCGTGTGCGGTTTAAGTTGGAATTCGTGTTTTTTTCTGCGTGTTTCTTTGTTGGAAGATCATTGTAGTTCATAACAATTTGTGTTGTTTAACATGTTTAGGGACTTGGGTCGATTTCTATGCCTTTTTTTGCCGGATAAACAATTTGTGTTGTTTAACGTGTTTGGGGACTTGGGTTGATTTCTATGACTTTTTTTGGGGGATAATGATTGTATTGGAAGTGAGTATGAGCAAAAAAACTCGACGGCCTGTTTGCGGGTATATGACCCGCAACTTTTCGTGTGATTTCTATTCATTTTTTTAGTCCGTATTGTGTTACATATCTACGGTCGCAATGAGTTGCTTTGACTTTTTGGTTACACCGTGCTTTTAGAGAGATGAGAACACGTGGAGAACATGGAGTTTGTGAATGGGTGTAATGGATCTGCAGTAGGTGTAATACAAATCGGTTTCTTCAGACTCTACAAATAACAACAATTAACTTTAATTTTATCAACACCAACGCAAGATGATCAGAACAAACAGTCCAAAGCAATCAATTGGTCAGACAGGAAGAGGTGAGCAGTGCCGAGTGACCGGCTACTCCCCAACCATAACCGTTTTAGCTCTTA
>JASANB010001222.1:0-27692 GCA_030248155.1 Sabatieria punctata
TTTAGGGATGCGCTCGCGGCGGAATTTTCGGCCCGGCCCGCTTTTTTTCGTTAAATAATCGGCTGAGTCCAAATCATTGTTGTTGTTGTTGTTGTTGTTGTTCTAACTTTTCGTCCTTTCGGTCTAGGAGTAGCCAACTGCTATAGAGAAGGAAGAGACACAAGGTCCGGCAGCCAAATTTAGCACTTTTCGGCTCCTTTTCATAGTTTTCCTTACTGAAACTCAGTTTTGATCTTTAACTGATATATACTTTTTTTAGCAAAATCAAAGAAAATGAGGTCGAAAATTTGTTAATTTGTCAGAATATTAGAGAACAACCTTAAAAGAACAAAATTATATTGAAATATACTGAAATCGCAAGAAAAGAAACAAAAATGCTCTGCATTGTAACACAAATTTTTAGAAATTTGGACTGCCCGGGCCGAACTGCCGGGCCCGTGCGCATCTCTAAATCGAACCGTCAACCCAGCGCAGTACCACTGTACGTGTCTTTGCGTGCTGCAAATCTGAGCATATTCTGAGAATTACTTTCTCTAAATCGAAGACCGTACAAACTACTACTATTATTATCACTGCAAACAGTAGAGCCTTCATAAGAGCGCTTCCGCCGCTGATATTTAAGAGGAATCGGAGGTTTCTGGAAGCCCTTTTTATCGTTTTCTTGCTTGTTTTAGCTCTACTAAAACGCTATTTGGCAGCTTAAAATTGCGATTTTTAGCCTCCTTATTGAAAAAACCAGCTAAAACGCATTTCAACGCGTTCTGGAGCTTTTTGAATTTTGGACCCCCCTCTGGGCGAAACCACCCTCGACCACCCACCTGAGGGGTCCAATGTTACCGCCTCCGGGGCATCTCTGCATACCCTTCGGGGTCAATGTAGAGTGGACTATAAATACGGCCCCAGGTCGACCCTGGCTAGTCCCCAAATGGCAACACAACACCTTTCCCGGGAACGCAGATGGTTCCTGTTAGCTGCAGTTTCCTGGGTAGATACATAACAACAACCACCCACCTGACGGAAAACCCCCTTCCCCCACGCCGGCCGTGACCCTCTATAAATAGGACGTTTAATAAACTTTTGCCGGTTTTTGCTTAGTTGGGATGCTTTCAAGGTCACCGTGAGTGTGCCATTTATGGAGGTTCTATTTAGTACCTTCTTCGACTATGTTGAAGCTAGCGTCAACAGTCGTTTGCTTAGACTGTGATCGTGGAGAACCACGTTGCACTTGTTGACGTGACCGCCTCATCTTTTATTTAATGCAAAGACTTTGTACACATCAAATATACATCAACAGCCTCTCTCTGCTGGAAACCCAAGAGGAAAACCGAAAAAGAGGTCGGAAAACTTTTTTCTATTTACTTCTTTTTTCTTCGCATCGATACTTTAGAGTTGGCGCCCGGCGGATGCGAACGGGTGCGACTGGGATGCGAAGCTGCGAATAGCTGCGAGCTGCGAATTTTAGTAACCGCCATTCTTTTCGGATCAGGTGTAGCTGGGGGGAATCAGGAACCGATCCCAGACAGAAATTAATGGGTTTAATGATCATAATTAATTATAAATTAACTGTTTCTATCGATAAATATCGATTATCGATTATTTTTTGGCAAAATTCCAAAATTTCAAAATCGTCCAAAATGGTCATGTCATATATCATTTGAAAGCCCTTCGCCTGACGAGTCTAATGATCACTACATCAGCATAGGAAACGCCCCGGGGGGCCTGTTTTATCAAATATAAAAGAACCCCTAGAGACGCACCAGTTAGGGATGCAAATGGTATCAAAAATACCAAATACCAAATACCAGATGGTATTTTCTATACCAAATAATACCAAATAATTCCAAATAGTTGATAAACAGGTCGCTAGCTGTTTGCAATGAGCGCAAAATCATACTTTTTGTTTTTTTTTCAGCAAAAATACAGTATAGATAAAAAAAAATGTCCCATCGCTTTTTCGGCCTTCACTCAAACGTTTCGTTCTCAGTCACTTCTTTACCGATTTGGCTCAAATTTTCAGCAAAAATTACCAACATGGTTGGCTAAATATTCCGCAAGTTTGGTGCGAAAATTCCAACGGAAAAAATTTTTTTGAACCGAAAAGTGAAAATCATAGTGGTCTGTGTAAATTCAAATTTCCCGCGTAATTGCGGCGCTATCGCTTAGATAGTTGCAGCAATTATCGGGCGGATATTTGGTCATAACATATTCAGACGGCAGCCCTCTGGCTTAAGGGACACTAAAATTGGGGAATTTTAAAAACATGATCGAAAATCCCATAGTTAAGAAATCTGTACATTCTGGAATCAAAGCACTGAATCAGTTGTCAATCAACACAGATTGTAGCAGGAAGTTCGACAAATGAATAAACCTGATATTTAAACTCTGTTTCACATCATAGAAACCTTCTCCACAGTGTTTTTAGAAAATCGAAAATCGTCTGAATTGTCATTTCACCGGTTTTGCGAAGAAAAGTCACATTTTGTCATCATTTTGAAATTCCCCAATTTTAGTGCCCCTTAAGCCAGAGGGCTGCCGTCTGAATATGTTATGACCAAATATCCGCCCGATAATTGCTGCAACTATCTAAGCGATAGCGCCGTAATTACGCGGGAAATTTGAATTTACACAGACCACTATGATTTTCACTTTTCGGTTCAAAAAAATTTTTTCCGTTGGAATTTTGGCCCTAAACTTGCAGAATATTTAGCCAACCATGTTGTTAATTTTTGCTGAAAATTTGAGCCAAATCGGTAAAGAAGTGACTGAGAACGAAACGTTTGAGTAAAGGCCGAAAAAGCGATGGGACATTTTTTTTGATCTATACTGTATATAAGTTTTGCCTCAGTGGAAGAGTTTTTGTTGTATCTAAAAGAAATCTAGTCAGGCCGAGAAAGAAAACGAGCAGAATTTGATGGTTTTTCACTGACTCGGGAAATGGGCAAGCACGTTGTGACGTTTGCGGTCTAGGCTCGGTCTCGTCCATAAACGACGTCATTCCAAAATCCCGATTTTTCGGACCACCCCCTTCTCCCAAAATCGCCTTGCGTCGTTTCATAGGGGCCCCCTCCCACTTTTTGAGAATTTTCCATGAATGGTTGTTATAAGCTAAACTGGTCAGAAATCTTTGTTGTTTTGTTGCTCAGAAACGGTAAAGAGACGTGTTGTTCTGCGTATCTGCATTGTTAAACTTTTAGTAAATTAGAAATAAAGAGAAAACTCTGAACAGAAGAGCTCTGACATGGTATACAGTCGCAAAATATGCAGAATTTATCGCTTAAAAGCTAATTATTTAGTTCTTTAAACTATTTGGTATTATTTGGTATAAAAAAATACCAAATACCAAATAATACCAAATACCTAGAAAATACCAAATAATACCGAATAATACCAAATAATACCGGATACCATTTGCATCCCTACGCACCAGTATAGGCACGCTCCGGAGGGCCTATTTTCCAAATAGAAAAATACCCCTAGAGGGGCGCATCAGTATATAGCACGTTCCGGAGTCGTACGGTCATATGAAAGTTAATTAAATAATATAGGTATCTAGTCCATTTCTGACCTTCCCTGATTTTTACCCCCCCCCCCCCAGCTACACCTAACCCTTCTTTTGTTGGTGTTAGTTAGATGAGTGAGTAAAGATAACATACTGCAGATAGGACTTCCAGTTGGGTTTGTTGGTTCTGACCTGCACCGCTTCCAGTTGGAGTTTGCTGGTGGCTGTGATCATATCGAACGCAGCCCTGCCCATCTCTTCTGGCATCTGCACTGAACCCATCGTCTGCTGATGATGCGCCATCTGCTGCACTTGACGTTAATTGAAATCCCTCTCTCTATAGATTAACCCTGGTGCGTCGTTGGTATCTCCCGATCAAAGTGGCCCATTGTTTAGGCGGTCTGCACTAAACTGGTCCGAATGCAATTTTAGATTGTTTCGGGTTCTACGATGCTGTGAAGTGAAACAGAATCTTGTTTAAACACATACACATGACCTGACCAACCGAAGATTCGGATTAACCTACTAGAGCACAACCACTTTTAATGTGAAAACGCGTTCATTATTGGTTTCACAACGGTAACTCTTGCTGCTTGATTGAATCCGCCGGGTTACGAGCCCTGAACAACTCTATAGGGATAAAGGTTTTATTAAGCAGAGACCCACTTAGCACTGCTTAATCTACCTGTGACGAAGTCAGTTCCAACCAAGCTTCTCTCAACTCAAACGCTTTCGGAACCGTGCCATGTCTCCAGTTAGGGTCTAAATTAGTGCGAAACCGCATTATATTCAAAAACATACTATTACCAAGAAAGATCGTCCAGGCGTTATTGTATTCTCTATTTACTGGTCAAGAGGAAATTTCAGTAAAGAAGAACAGGTATCAAATCACAGAACAACATAACAACTCTCAATCACATCATCGTTCGGAAGAACAATTATTAGATTGACCGATCCCTCCAATTTGGATACTTCAGGCTCCCCAGCACGATGAGCTCACGAACACTCTGTACGCATTCGTGAAACCAAAAAAAAGTAAAAGGCACAGCAAAATCCGTGCAATAAAAGAAGCAAGCAACATAGTAATGAAGGAATCTGAGGCTCTGTCACTTGGACAGCAGTAAATTTCCAATGTTTAAAGACAAATTACCGCATCATCTACCGAAATTACCTATTGTGCCTGCATTTTCTTCTTGCGCTTGGTCAAGAACGTATGAACTGCTACGTTTCTGACTATGAAGCCTAACAAACACAAAATTGCGTCAGCCAGGTCTCATTCCGACAGAATTTCCCCCGCTTCGTATTGATAGATTAAATGCGTTATTTCTTTTTGTTCCCAAGGAACGCTGAATCCCTTTAGACGATCAGCTAAATAAACTGGAGCTACTTACAAATTTTCCCACCTACAAAAAGTCTGAAAAACAGGTCTGCACAAACACACCTGAAGAATCAGTCAGGATTTCCAAAAAATAAATGGAATTTCTCTTGTTTAGACGGTTTTACGCATTGACAGACCGTAGAAGCGACCGCAAAAAAAATCTAGTAGGCCAGCTAATTTTGTTCGATTTGCTAAATAAATCTACCGCCTGCTAAATAGCGCTAAATATTGATCCGGAGATCACCGGCCCGCACCGATTAACCCTCACTCACACTATTATTATAAATAAAAACGAAACGACCACCCGGTGCGTCGTTGGTATCTCCCGGTGCGTCGTTGGTATCTCCCGATCAAAGTGGCCCATTGTTCAGGCGGTCTGTACCAAAGTGGTCCAAATGCAATTTCAGATTTTTCGGCTTCTGCAAAGCTGTGAAGTGAAACAGAGTCTTCTTTAAGCACATACACATGACCTAACGTAAAAAAACCGAAGATTCGGATTAACCTATTCCTTGTTTGGCAAAAGGCCGTTTTCATTTCGCTCCCGTATTCCTTGAGGTGGCTAGAAGAGAAGGAGGAGCAAGAGGAAGGATGGTGAGAAAGAGAAAGGATGTGAGAACGAGAGTGATGAGGCGAAAGAGAGTGGTGAGCATTAAGATGAAGAGGAGAAAGAGGTTGAAGAGGACGATGAACAGGAGGAGAATGAGTAACAACTTCGTAGTAATTCGTGCATTTGCTTAGCAGTTGTTCCTTAGGTCCGGTTTTTGTGGATTGAAATAACCGTGCTAAAGCAATCCATGAAGCGAAAATGGTCCAAAACCATTGTTAAGAGTAGCATTTACGGTGTAGTCTATTGTATCTTTTGGAATCACCAACATAGTTGAACAAATGAGAATCCGCAGTCCCTAAACACCACAGATAGTAACGGTGATTCCAAAAGGGTTATACAGGAAAAGAAGGTTGCCGACGAACTTAGACAGACAGACAGACAGACAGACAGACAGACAGACAGACAGACAGACAGACAGACAGACAGACAGACAGACAGACAGACAGACAGACAGACAGACAGACAGACAGACAGACAGACAGACAGACAGACAGACAGACAGACAGACAGACAGACAGACAGACAGACAGACAGACAGACAGACAGACAGACAGACAGACAGACAGACAGACAGACAGACAGACAGACAGACAGACAGACAGACAGACAGACAGACAGACAGACAGACAGACAGACAGACAGACAGACAGACAGACAGACAGACAGACAGACAGCAAGTGCCACACCGGGTTAGGGTATGAATGTTGAAATTAACGGACAGACCGCCCCAATACAGCAAGCAACAGGTTATAAAAGAAAAGCAACCGTTGAAAAAACGTTGCCGGATTTAGAGTGCATTCCCGGATCAGTTGGAAAGTCTTGCTATGGGAGGAAGACGGACACTGTTGGTGTTGAGCAGAGTTAGCTAGCATCTGATGGCGTCTATACATAGCATAACAGAGAAAGCTGTGAGAAAGACACAAGCGGACTCGTACAACGAGCAACAGTGGTGACTTCCTCGTGTGAGTACGATTTACGTACCCAGAATTCCAAGCAGACATAAAAAACAGTTTCTTTGTTATACGCACTGCTGAATCAGGGTTGTTCGGTATAGAGTAAACGCTAAAATTTCTGTTACCTCTCTTCTTAGACCACTCTGTACGCAATCGTGAAACCGAAAAAAGTAAAAGGCCCAGCAAAATCCGTGCAATAAAAGAAGCAAGCAACATAGTGATGAAGGAATCTGAAGGTCTGTCACTTGGGCAGCAATAAATTTCCAATGTTTGGAGATAAATTACTTCATCATCTACCGAAATTACCTGTTGTGCCTGCATTTTCTTCTTGTGCTTGGTCAAGAACGCTTGAACCATGAACTGCTACGTTTCTGACTCTGAAGTCCAACAAACACTAAATTGCGTCAGCCAGGTCTCTTTCCGACAGAATTTCCCCCGCTTCGTATTGATAGATTACCTGCGGTATTTCTTTTTGTTCCCAAGGAACGCCGAATCCCGTCTTTGGACGACCACGGCCACGACGTTGCATTTTAGACGAATAGCTAAATAAACTGGAACTACTTACAAATCTTCCCACTACAAAAAGTCTGAAAAACACGTCTGCACCAGCACACCGGAAGAATCAGTCAGGATTTCCAAAAATAAATGGAATTTTTGTTGTTTAGACGGTTTCACGCGTTGACAGACCGTAGAAGCGATCGCAAAATATATCTAACGGGCAAGCTAAATTTTGTTCGATTTGCTAAATAAATCTACCGCCTGCTAAATAGCGCTAAATATTGATCCGGAGATCACCGGCCCGCACCGTATCTCCCGATCAAAGTGGCCCACTGTTTAGGCGGTCAGTACCAAAGTGGTCCAAATGCAATTTCAGACTGTTTCGACGAAAACAGTTCCAACCAAGCCTCTCCCCAACTCAAACGCTTTCGAAACCGTGCCATATTTCTATTTAGGGTCTAAATTTATGCGAAGCCGCATTTTATTCAAGAACATACTATGCATTACCAAGAAAGACCGTCTAGGCGTTATTGTGTTTCTTTATTTACCGGTCAAGAACGTCCCTATTTACCGGTCTCTATGTACAGGTCAGGCTTTAATGTGAATGATACCCGGTACACTCCTCCACCCGCGAAATAGGTATTTTTAACGTTGAAAGCTAAGATTATACCTAGTAGGCCTAAAGCTAAAACCTAGGCTGGGTGGTCCGCTCGGCGGGTGGGAATGGATGGGCTTCCTCCAATGTAAATGAGGGTACTGAACGCACATGTAACTTGTACAATGCTATTTCTATGAAGCACCATTCCAAACGATGTTGTGCACAAAAACTTTGCTGGTTTCAAATCCTATTGTAAATCTGATGTTTTTTCAACATTTGCAGGAGTCTCAGCTGGTAACAGTGCAGTAGTTTTTTGACTGTTTTGTATTGTACATTTTGTTCTTTATTTGAGTAACCAGCCCCTCGTTTGAACACCATGCTGTTGGTGTGGGTTGAAAGAATAAAGTTGAAGTTGATTTTTAAATTTAAAAATTTAAACTTTATCATAATTAGCGCTGATACCGTAATTTTGCGCTTTATGCCGATTCGATATTACCGGAATTTTTGCTAGGACCTCTGGCGACCGGTAAATAAATCTAGCGGGGCCGGGTAAATTTTGTTCGATTTCTGGTAAATTAACCTGTCCGGGTAAATATTGGGTAAATATTGATCCGGAGGTACACAGGCCACACCCGACCACCCAATTCACCAAGGATTACGATACTACTGGACGCTGCACTACAGAAGAAACGTTTACGACCGCGTACACGAGAGGCCCAAGTGAAAGATGGATATACTGACGATTTTCCTTCAGATTGCCACTATTTCAAGTTTTCTAGCTGTCATACTTCTTTTATACACTCCGTGCATACATACATGTAACAGGGGGTGTCCGGACACAAAGATTGCCAAAGTCGCCTGTAACACAGCACTTTTTCGCGGTATTTGAGCCCAAATTAGCAATTTTTTGATGATTTTTAGCCGAAAAATTGCTTTGTTTTTGCAATTTTTGAGCGTTTTTAGTGCCCAACCACTCCCTAGAATTTGGGCTCAGACCCGCCGGCTGGCACCAGATCCTCCCCCTCGGCTGATGACCTGTTGCATGTATGCTCCGCTCCGCCCTGTATCTTTCAGCGGTTTTCGGGGTGCTTTATTTGTATGCCCTTTAATTTGTCCCCTAAAAATAAGTCCTACTTAAAATTTTTACCTCCTAGAATTTTTTATGTCCCTGAAATTTTGGGTGTGCTTTATTTGCCGTCCCCTAAATTGTATACCTCTAATATTTGTACCTCCTAAAATTATTACGACCCTAAAGTTTTCCGACCTATGAGACAGCGCCGACCGTCGGCTACTGGAATGCCGCGATTGGCCACGCCCCCTGTACAAGCCCCGCCCACCGCTATGCAGCGTAGACCGTCTGCTAGCTCCAGTTATCAGGGCAGCAAGGATGTGGAGGTGATGAGCAGCGATTCCAGTAGTAGCAGTTCGAGCGATAGTCCTTCTTAGCTTTTTAGCCTCTAATCTCACTTTTAAGTGTCGTGGTTGTTTGTTGAGTGGAGTAACGTGTTTTTTATGGTCTGGCACTGTGACGTGTGTGTAACCCTCTGCAACCGTCAACAAGTGTAAAATGGATAAATTGGTTTCAAGGCCTTTGTGATACCATTGCTGTTTCAAAGTACCGCATGGCATTAGTGCTGGGGTACTGCTGATAAAATGAGGGTGTCCTGCCCTCAGTACATGCAGCACAGCTCTGTGGCCTAATTTAGGTCAGTGGCGTATCCATGATTTCGGAAAGGGGTGTAAGATTTTGAAAGTGCCTGGTTGGGCGCAACCATGGTAAGAAAATTTAGCAAAATTTGCCTTAAAAAACGCGTTTAAAACACATTCCAGGCTTAAAATTAACAGAAATTACAAATTTTAGTAGTTTAAAGTGGCCTGGTTGGGCTTCTGTCCGACCAGGGCGAGAAAATTCTGAAAATTTAGCCTTCAAAAACGCTTTTAAAAGGCATTCTGAGCGCAAAATAGGCAGTTTTGGTACATAATTTTATTAGTTTCGCTTATTTTGACAGACTTTCTCTTCCTACCTCCTCCGCAAACGGGGGTTTACCCACCCTACCTACACCCCCTGGATACCTGGATACGCCACTGATTTAGGTGTTGATTGTGTTAGCTTAGTTGAGGAGATTTAATCCAGTACCCCCAGTAGTTCGTACATCCCACTTTCTGTGCAGCTAACAGCATCCCCATTTTTGACATTGCCAAATTTTAACGTTCACAATTTTAACTGGCTGTCCAAGAAAGCTGAGCTCTTCAGAAATTAAAGCCCATACAAAGATTGGTTAACGTGCAGAATTTGGGCAAGATTGGAAGAGGGTTTCGTGAGAAACGTAATCGTAAATTTGACGTCTGAAATTTCGGGTCAGTTTATTTCAGAAGAGTAAAACTCTGGGCTACAGAAAGCTAGCTGGCTAGGATTTGGCCAAAGCAAAGTCTAAGCAAATGATATTAGTCCTGCCGAAATTATTTTCATTCGGTTGGAAATTGACGGAATAGCGCCCATTTGAAATTCAGAAAACTCGAAAAATAGGCTAAGCGGTGGGCTTTTGGGAAACACTCTGTTTGCACGCATTACCTCTCCGTGCTATTATTTACTGCCTTACTCTGTTTTGAAGGTATCACCCGTTATCGATGTCGTACGGTATTTTGAAACAGCACTGGTAACATTTTTAAGCCTCGAAAACAGTTACTATTATACAGTACATTTTACAGCGGCGAATTTCTCCTCATGCGTACTGATACCGTGTTTCGCAGCGTCACACTACGGTTCTGAATGGTAGCACAACGCCAGCAAAGAAAGGATGGCATAAAATCCGTTTCCAAGAGTACCATGTTTATAAGACTTTCATAAATAAACACCACACGAGTGTAACAACAGGTGCCTAGCGGCCTAGCAAAACAAACAGAAACATAACAACGACCGAACCAAGTCTGCGTTCACAGTTCGTCTTTGGATTCCGACTCCTGGTCGGTGGCATCCTCGTCTTCCTCCTCCTCCTCATCGGGCTCCGAGGGCGCCGGAGGTTCGATTGCCTTTCTAAGGCTGTCCTCGGAAATTTCCGGCGCTGCAACAAACCAACCAACTAACATTAAGCAGACGGTAAACCCAATAGAAACCAAACAGAATTAACAGACACCGATTGACTACAGAAAGAGAAAGAGAACAAAAAGAAGCACGCTTTGCCATATCAGTAACAGCAGCAATCACAGATCGGAACGGCCCTTAAAGGGCGTTTTGATATTATTAGGCGGTGGCAGCGGCGGCTTAGTCACTTGAGAAATGAGACTAGCGCCCGGGCCGAATTCGATGAACCAGATGAGAGCCAGCGTGAACACGTACAGTACGATCAGACCGACACTGCGTCGGTGCAGAATCAGCGCCAGAGCCAGCAACAGACCGCCGACGGCTGTGTAGCGCAGAATTTGTTCGCCGGTCAGGAGGCCGAGGAAGTAGTAGGGCTGTAGCTGGTCGGTAGCTGAAATCGCGCTACGTACTAATACCTTCTCTTGATCGTGGAAGCACTGGTAGTAAAAACGCAGCAAAAACCTAGCGGGTGCCCAGAGTTTTGAGCAGAGCGTAAGCACTAGAAAAAAAATGAGCGAAAGTCTGGGCAAACCCACCCTGTAAGTCGATGATGCACTTGTTGGCCTCGCGCTTGTAGCCGTCGGTACATGTACATTGGTAGGAGCCAGGCGTGTTCTTACAGGTTTCGTGTTCGTCTGCGTCGCATGGTTCCTGTTCGCATTCGTCGATATCTGTAAGTAATTTAGTAGCAGGTGAACTACGAAGACAATGCAAAGTGCTTGGTTATAGTTTTGCGACAAAAAAAAACAGTACTTAAAGACATTTAAGATGCATTTTGCGAGAAAGTCAGCTTTGAGGGGGCATTATTATTCCGAATTATTAGTAATCATGCAATACATACAATAGAGAGACAGAGTAGGTTAGTAATCGCGATCATTTGTCTTTCTTCAGTGCAGTGTTTTCAGCCCGATTCCACCTCCCTCAGCGTTCCACTCTGGTCCTCGTCCCGCAGACTCAGACAGAAGCATATCTTGACGTAGTAAGGGCAGGTAGCGAGCTGCAACAAGATAGCCAGTGCCGCGCACACGCACACACCGACGAAGAGAACACAGACGAGGATGGCCGGCCTGAAACCAAAACCAGTTACGACACCATGAATACAGCAAGTTTTATGGCAACGTACGGCAGAGGCAGACTCGTCTTGACCGAGGTGCAAATCTCCTGTACCAAACCGGTAGTAGTTGTAGGTGGTCGGTGGTGATTGAAGGACTTGCCGCTGATAACTAAATGGACCTGATATGGATAACACAGTCGTTAGTTTCGCTTACTACTTACTCATGCACAACAAAACAGTCAGCAACAACACAGACTTCATGCCCAAAATAAGGAAGAACAAACAAACATGAACGAATATGCAAAATTTTATGATATGGTCTCTTTGCGGCACGGCATAACTTTTACAGAGTTATAGGCCATAACTATGACATATAACTTATAGGCATAATAGTATTGTTCCAACTCTACATTAATGAACATGTCCAAAACCTCAGGAGGAGGAGGACGAGATAGTGCCTACCTTCACAACCGCCGCTGTCCCCCATTTCCCAGCCATCCTTGCAAGCAAAGCAACCAACCGGGCCGTCTCGGTTGCAGCCGGCTTTGCACGATTCGTGGCACTCTGAAACTCAGTTAGAGCACCTTTATCTGCCTGCCTGCCATCATAAGTAGCACGAACTTTCACAAGTGATATGTGTCTCGTTTTGCTCGGTTGCATAGAAATTGATAGAACATCTGCGACACAGATTGCCTGAATAGCCCAGATCGCATTTGCACTTTCCTGTGCCTGCGCGAGTACCGGCGCCCTAAACAGTTAGACCGTATAACAGTTGTCTGACCAATTGGTAAAATAACTGACGTCGCAGTTAATTTTTGTCTCTTATATTAGAAAGTAAAAATTTTACAGGGGCAAAAAAGCACCCCGAAAAACACAGAGAGCAAAAGATTTCAAACAGGCAAAAATTTTAGGGGTACAAATTTTAGGGAAGCAAATAAAACACTCCTGAAATACAGGGCGCAAAAACGGACCCTAAAATTACAGGGCAGAGTGCATCAAAGAAATATGGGCAATCTTGAGAAACATCGGCAGTTTCACTGATTTCCATAACCGAGTGGGCCCATTGTCTGGAAGGTACTTCGGATTAGCGAATCGGAGTTGGCTAGAACATGTGAGTGTATGCTCAGGTCATATCGAAGAAATACTGCAGCTGCAAGAGTTTGTTTAAATTGTTATGTAGGAAAATCTTCAGTTTCACTGATTTCCAATACTGAATCGGCCGATTCTCGGGATACTACTTCGGCGTGACGAATTGAAATTGGATAGAAGAAATGCAGAAAGCATATGCCAGTCATAAAGCACAAGAAGAAAGCATATCGTCAGGTTAGCCATTTTCACTTGGCCTCTCGTCTTGTGTCCGTGCCGGTAATGTAGTGAGTTATCCAGTAGTTTCGTAATCCTTGATTCGTCCGATCGACGGCCCCTGCCCCTGCCAGAAATTAGAAACGGTACGGACGTGCGGCACGCCAGGAGAGGGAGGAAACGCAAACAAAGCTTCCCTTTCCACCATATTCCAATGTCGGTTTTCCACTCTCTCCTACATTTACCCTACCGATTTGTAGGCTGCTCAAACTCAGTCTGCAGGTTAAGAACATTGGCTGGGTAGCAATGTGTCTAAAGTTTGACGGCCAAATAACGGCAGTTTCATTGGTTAAATGTTCTTATAGAAGCAGGGTTTTTGATTTTCCGATAATCGTGAAGTTCTCTTTCTCATTCACTCTCACTGCTATCCAAATAGCGCCAGAAATTGATCGTTTAAGCATTCCTTGGCATATTTTCCGCCCCCTACTGAAATTCGCTTTTCCCCCAAGCTCTTAGATTGACCTACGCAACCCACTGCTGCGTTGCACTTATGGAAATCTCGTTGCACTTATGGAGGTGTTGCACTTACAGAGGTTCTGCTAAATTGGCCAGTGCCACGATTTAGCGTTGCAGTTGCACTTACGGAGGTGTTGGACTTTGAGGTGCACTGTACACTATAAGATAGAATTTCGGGACCTAGAAAACCGTTGCACTTATTGAGGTGTTCCACTTTATGGAAGTTGTACTTATAGAGGTTTTACTGTAGGTCATATGTAAGCCCTACAGCAGACAGGACCCGTTTCAGCTCTGTCCTCGCTTGGCCGTATGACAACGGTAGGCCCAGGATTGGTCGAGAGTGTCCAGCGTTAGTGTGGCGCAGAGAGCAAAACACGAAAACTCGATTCTTGGCGATTGAAGTCGGTAGACTTCAGCCAACGCTGGCGGCAGTAGGGCAACGGGACAGCCTGCGGGGCTTGTTTGCTTGGCTAGGACACGGTCTCCTTCGCGGTAGACGTGTCTTAATCGAAACGCGCACCAGGTTTTTGTCAAATCTCAAGCCTTTCTGTTGAAGCCGTAGGGCCTCCGAGATTCTCAAGAAACAGGAATAGGAAGGTGAGCAGGGCGGCAATCCGGAGGTCCCTCAGGGTTGCGTTGTCGGCAGCGAACCTGATCACAAGTAGACTAATGTTGGCTGGGGTCAGGTGATGTTTCCGATGGGTATTTGCGGGCTTTGTCCAGTATGGAGCGGCAGAGAAAGGACTGGGCTGGAGACCGCATACCTCGAACAACCAGGAAAGGGCTGCGATTGCAATTTGGGCAGTGGCTGGTCCCGTTTCTGTGCAAATCTTGGCCATGAAGAGCGCAACGGCTGCCGAAGATGTCGACGGCGACCTGTAGCCAGGCTAGTGATTTAAAAATTAATTTAATTGTAATTCGCCTGGAATTTCAATTATATTGTCAATTATTTTCTGTAGTGAATGTAAGGAAATGCATAAGTATTAGAGGCGCTAGTGACTTCAAACAAAACCTACAGGGTGTCTCAAAAAATGATCACATTTCTTTTTACTGCCATTTCCGCAAATTTTGACCAAGTAGGCTGAAATTTGGACTATAGGTGACAAAATTCGGGGAATTTTATGTGTTAAAGTTTGGTGGACTAGGTTTGACTCATTCCCGAGAAATTTCAAAAAAAGTGAAATTTGTTAAATCAATAGTGAAAGCCGGTCACCGAAAAAATGATCACATTTCTTTTCACTGCCATTTCCGTAAATTTTGACCAAATAGGCTAAAATTTGGATTATAGGTGCCAAAATTCGGGGAATTTTATGTGTTAAAGTTTGGTGCAGTAGGCTTGACTAATTCTCGAGAAATTTCAAAAAAAGTGAAATTTGGTAATTTCAATAGCGAAAGCCGGTCACCGAAAAAACGTTACATTACATTATCGCCTAAACTCTAACGATGGCGTTGGAGTTCATGCGTCAACTTTTTACACACGAATTACCCTGAACTTGCGTTTACACTCCAAATTTCATCCAATTCCAACAAAAATTAGAAAAGATACAGGAAAAGGAAATGTTTACATTTTTCGTGACCGGCTTTCACTATTGAAATTACGAAATTTCACTTTTTTTGAAATTTCTCGGGAATGAGTCAAGCTTAGTGCACCAAACATTTCCTTTTCCTGTATCTTTTCTAATTTTTGTTGGAATTGGATGAAATTTGGAGTGTAAACGCAGAAGTTCAGGGTAATTCGTGTGTAAAAAGTTGACGCATGAACTCCAACGCCATCGTTAGAGTTTAGGCGATAATGTAATGTAACGTTTTTTCGGTGACCGGCTTTCGCTATTGAAATTACCAAATTTCACTTTTTTTGAAATTTCTCGGGAATGAGTCAAGCTTAGTGCACCAAACTTTAACACATAAAATTCCCCGAATTTTGGCACCTATGTTCCAAATTTCAGCCTATTTGGTCAAAATTTGCGGAAATGGCAGTAAAAAGAAATGTGATCATTTTTTTGAGACACCCTGTATTTAGGCTTGTGTGAAAGCGTCGGGAGGGGTGGGGTGCAAAATTTTGGATTTTTGAACGTTGTCGTAGTTTTATGGACAGTTCCAAACTCACAAGCACTACTACTACAGGACGATGGATGGACTCAACCTTCTTCAAGATCACGAATTTCCTCCACTGCTTGAACGTTGGCCCTGTGTTCGGGGTCAGCCTTTTTGGTGAACAGACTGCTTCCGCTTTTGATTGACTGGCCAGGATGGAGGACCGAAAACGGTAGGCATTGGCGTATTTTGGTGCTGAACGCTATCAGCAGGTAGGGGTTGATGCCACTGAACAAGTCGAGACAGCCGAAATACAACTGCCACAGCCAAAAGTCGTGTAGACCCATGGCGTTGGCCAAGGCGGCCATGCACAGACCAAGGAAGAGAAGCGAAATCAACGCGCCGGTTATAGCCAGACGAATTTCGCGCCTGCTTTGCTCGTTTAGCTGCTGTTGCGTTGCACTGCGACAAAACATCACTCCATACAGCACGACTAGCAGTGGACCCAGCAGCACGTGCAAGACGGTGTCCAGGTTGAAGAAGTATTGAGCAGCCTAAACCAATGTAGAGGTGCACTAATAAGTCAATCAATTCAAACAATCGATCAACCGGTGATCAACGGATTGACCAACAAGATCGACCGACTGACCAACATCAGTCGGTCGGTCGGTCGGTCGGTCGGTCGGTCGGTCGGTCGGTCGGTCGGTCGGTCGGTCGGTCGGTCGGTCGGTCGGTCGGTCGGTCGGTCGGTCGGTTCAAATCGTTACCCAATGGGTGTTATAAACAAAAACAAAATAATCGTTGAAATGACTGTGAAAATCTGGGTGCACCATGGGACAGACGAAGAGCACGGTCAGGACCGTTACACACGCACACACTCACTGTGCACGCATGCGCTTGCACACACTAACCACACACTCACCATACACACGCACTCACTGACACCCGTTACACATGCACACACTCACACCGTTACACACGCACGCACTCACTGTGCACGCATGCGCTCGCACACACTAACCACACACTCACCATTACACACGCACTCACTCACACCGTTACACACGCACAGACTCACTGTGCACGCATGCGCTTGCACACACTAACCACACACTCACCATTACACACGCACTCACTCACACCGTTACACACGCACAGACTCACTGTGCACGCATGCGCTCGCACACACTAACCACACACTCACCATTACACACGCACTCACTCACACCGTTACACACGCACAGACTCACTGTGCACGCATGCGCTCGCACACTCTAACCACACACTCACCATTACACACACACTCACTCACACCGTTACACACGCACACACTCACTGTGCACGCATGCGCTTGCACACACTAACCACACACTCACCATTACACACGCACTCACTGACACCCGTTACACACGCACTCACTCACACCGTTACACACGCACACACTCACTGTGCACACATGCGCTCGCACACACTAACCACACACTCACCATTACACACGCACGGCACACACGCACAGGTATGTGTAGTACCACATGCACAGGCACTCACACCGTTACACACACCACACACAGGGCATGCTCACGCACACACATGCACGCATGCACATGGACATATTCAGATATTTGTACACACAATGGTACAGATAGAAGCCCTTTTATCATTTTTTGCTTGTTTTTAGCTCTAAAACGCTATTTGGCAACATAAAAAGCTTAGGCGAGGCTTCACAAACAGGCGAACGCGTTCATAGGGCTCTTAACACCGAAAGGGTTAAAGACCACATCTCTGGAACGTTTTGACCTAAAAACATACATTGTCCGGGTCTCTGGGGGTTTGACCACCCCCAAACTTGGGCTTGACCTCCAAGCCACCTAGCCCTTGATGGTGAGGCGATTAAAAATAGATGGAGGATGAAGCGAAAGTGGCACTAGTCAAGAGCGCAGTGGCCAAGGCGATGCGAGCAGCCATTGATACAGTGCCGTTAACTGAACGGAGGACATACAGCATGCTCAAGTACGCACACTGTAGTCGATCGATTCCTCCCCAGAGAGAGGGCTCTGGAAGTGAAAACGGAGCTGCTCAGGACAACACAGGGCAACCTGTCCTTGGACGAGTATTGCAAGGAAATTGAGCGAAAATCGTTGCATCTCCATTACACCGAACCTGGACGAAACTTAACTGAGTGGCAACTTTTGATGTTTTTCCAGGGGCTAACCCCTGAATTGCGTCAGAAGGCTCGAGAACACAACGTAAAACAATACTGTTTCAATCTGGCCAACGCCTGACGGGCCATCCAATGCTTCAAGCCAATCGAGCCAGACACAAGTTCCCATTATCCACGAACGGAACCAGTTCAACGACCCCCTCCTTGTGCTCCACTGCCGGTCTAAGCTCCGGCCAGACCGGTGAGGGCGCCTGAGCAAATGGGTGTGAGTCAAGCCCTGGAAGTACGCCGACAACTGCCCAAGGGAGGAGTCAAGGTGTTGCCAAAGAACCAACCGTGGACCCAAGAAGGATGGGCTACATGGGCCAAGAAGAATCCACCGGAAAAGGACAAAGCCGTAAGCGAAGCAGCCTATGAGAAGGCCATGGAGGTCTTCCGAGGGAGGGTTAATGCCCTCGAAGGAAGCATTGACAGGGAATATCTGGAGGAATTCGATGCCCTGCAGCCCGAGGGAGACTTGGAAGCTGAGGAGGAGGAAACAGAAGTAGGGGTGGTAGAAATCAATCCCATCCAACCAGCCAAGCTGAAGCCGAAGAAGTCAACTCTCAAACAACAGGAGGCTATTCCCCTACGTTTGCTAAAAGTGAACATTGGAAGTCCCTGCCCTTATCGACACTGGAGCAGTGACTAATCTGTGTGGAAGAGAAGGCCTCCAAGCGATACTCAAGGAAGGAAAGACTAGAGGAGCGAAAACCACCCTACACAGAGTCCGCGCTGTTTGGCTGAAAGGATTCACTGGAGGAGGGTGAGAGAGCTGACACGTAGCTGACACTACACTCTCGTACGAGGGACACAAAGCGGCGAAGCGCTTCGTAGTAGTGTTCCAACGATATCAAAATTCGAAGATATTCGATATCGATATTTTCAGCTCAATATCGATCGATATCGATATTTATAGTATTGCAGGAAAATCTGAGAATTTGAAACAGCAGACTACTCTTGCTGCTTACCAGTCAAGCACTGATGCAATCAGCGATCTGATATCAATTAAGTAGAGAATCGCAGAAAAGGTAGTGGCCATTCTGAAGCCCTTCAATGAAAAGGTTGACCTATCAGGCCGATGCCCCACCCTCATTAGGCATAAATAAGCTCAGACAGAATAGCGTATTTTAACTTATTTTAATGACAAATAAAGCCAAAAAACCTTGACTTTAGTAAAAAATCGGACTTTTTCCTTACCATCCTTTCAACCGCCCATTAGCCCGGCCGTACCCCTCCAGGATTTGAAAATTTGCCACCCCTCAGCCAAAATGCTAGCCCATGTCTGCTTCTGCCCTCCTGCTTCAAGTCTGCAGAGTGAGCAGCTCTTCAGTGTTGCTGCAGGCAGACATTTAAGAATGTAAGCGTTGCTGTCTAAAAGCTGAGAATGCCGAGAAATTGATGTTTCTGAGAGCTATCATGGCACAGTTAGTTCTGAGTTTTATGAGTTGTCCAGAAAAAATGTTTTTTTACTGTTCCAGAGAAATAAACTTGGTGTTAGTTTTGTTTTTTCCTACTTTTCCGCACACAAAAATATCGAAAATATCGATGCGAAATATCGCGATATCGATATCGATATTGGAAAAAGGGTCGATATATCGACTTTTCGATATCGATATCGATACATCGTTGGAACCCTACTTCGTAGTGGACATGAAGCTGAGAATGCCGAGAAATTGATGTTTTCTGACATCTGAGAGTTATCATGCCACTGTTAGGAATTGACTATACCATCGATTTCTGAGTTGTCCAGGAAAAACTGTTTTTTTAGTTTTTCAGAGATAAATAGGCTTAGTGTCAGTTTTGTTTTTCCCTGCTTTTACGCACAAAAATATCGAAAATATCGATGCAAAATATCGCGATATAGATATCGATGTCGATATTGGAAAAAGGATCGATATATCGACTTTTCGACATCGATATCGGAACCCTAATAATAATCATGGTTGATCATTTCATCGTCATGGTGTCAGTGGTGCAGTAAATGTCAACAATTCTTTTGAGATTCAATTAGTGCCTCAATTCTTTTGAGGTTCAATTACCGCAGCTCATGATCCATGTCATTGTCTTCAGAAAGTTGGGCTAACATGTAAGTAGCTGGATTTCTACTGAGTTCGATCTGCTCTAAGAGTCAAATGACCAATCTTACTGCCGCCGGCAAGCGATGGTGGACTGAGCGCGAATATTTGATTGTTGGTGGTTTCGTGCTACAAAGCTGTTTGATCGCAACTACAAACTTTCTCCTTGTTTCAACTATTCTTTATCACAAACACTTAGTATCTCGGAAAGAGTTGATTAGCATATTAGGAGTAGCATGGTCAGATTGCATGTATGGTCTGTCAGTCATTCTTCTACATGTGCGTACTTTATATCTACTATTCACAGGTTTGGCTGCTTTTCCTTTCGCCGCACATGACTGCTTATCTCAGTTTGGTGTTCTTTTATTGTTATACAGCATGCCAGCACAGGCATTTGGACTGTTGGCTCAGGGGGTTGACCGGCTTCTGGCCATCCTTTGCCCTCTGTTTTACTTTGGACTCACCAGCAAATACTCCTGGCGGATGCTAGCTGGGTTTAATTTAGCCAGTTTAGGCTTGGCAGTTGGCCTAGCACTGTCTAGTAAACAGAACGGAATGGTGCATGCAAATACATACTGTGTACCAGCAACTGCTATCATACCGAAAGCCTTTACTCTGTGGAACATGTGCACTACTGTGACTGGCTGTCTCTCAGTGTTAGTTTATGGTGTTGTGCTTGTGGGATACACCAGTTACATGCGCAAGATGACACCAGACACTGAACGTGAACGACTGAAGCACTTGAAACAGCAACACAAAGTCACTGTTTCGATGGGAATTTCTTGCTTGTTCACTGTCTTGTTGTTTGTGACGCCTCGCTTGCTCAACTTTGCTATTGTGAAGTTGCTGCCTCACAAAAGAAGTATTTTCTTGATTAGAAACCTCTCTGTTTATCTGTATGGTATGAATGGATGTTTGAATTTGTTTATTTACTGGAAAAGACATCGAGAGATCAGTCTGGGGTTGAAGTACTTGTTTAGGGGGCAACAGTTGCCTCAAAACGTTCATTCTTTGTCTCAAAAGAATAAAGTTAGACCTGGTGGAGGAAATCAAGACGTATAGACTAGATTCCCAACTTATTTCACCCAATACAATGTTTCAATGTTCATTCATAATTTTACCAGAAGCTGCGCCGCTTAATGCAATTCGATATTTTTATTATGTTTGATCTGGTTATATTTACTTACATCTATTTAACTGAGCGGCATAGGCTCATTCTGTGTGCAAGATTTAGGGTTTCCTTTCTGCCACAATGCTACTAACCTCTGCAGACAGATTTTTGTTTAAAATGCGCTCAATAGCTGGGCTGGAGCCACAAATCGGTGCTCCAGGTCGTTCTTTAAGCTTATCTCTGTTTTCGTGGTGTTTGCTTGTTTGTTTCACAGTGTTGAGTATGGTCAGTCAGTTTGCCTATGCTGTTCTATTTCCCACAACTTCCATATTTAGTGACAAAGGTTCGTGGTATTTGTTGTTTATGAGTAGAAACTTGCATGTAGTATTCATGATTGGATTTGTGTGCACACATGTTGGAACTCGTCAAAATTTATACAGACAAATAGAAAACTTGAAACTTGAAGTTGATGTACTGCAAAATATCAGCAATCGATTATGGCACTGTATCGCATTTTGCTTCTTAGTTTCACTGCTTAATGCACTGTATTTCATTTACACGTACATTCTATATCTGATGTGTCTTTGTGGTTGGTTACATTGTCTTGCAGGCAAATGTACTTCTATAGGTGTGCTTGTGCGTGTCGTTAGTCCATTCATTTTATCTGTCTTTTATCCTGTCGTTTGTTTGTTGCCCATGCTTGAATATATATCATTTTCAATACATATGGAAAATGCTTTCAGAAGACTTACTACGCAAGTTAAACTTGGGTCCGAATCTCAGTTAGACAAGCACTTCACAGATTACAAGCTGTTAGTAAATGTTGTAAGAACATTTAATCAGTCATATACGTATTGTGCGATTGTAAATAGCTCTTTCTCTGTTTTCAATGTCTTCTTATCCTTTTACTATCTGTTTCAAGGCAAGCAAGTTGTGAAAACGGGTGAATCTTACGTTGTAAACTTGGTTAACATAAACGCCTCTGGAGAAGTTGCCATTCTTGCAATTTTTTCATGTATAATTTTCCTGGGATATTCGATTTATCCAGCATTATTGAATGAAGAGGTATGTAATACTATGAAGTTTTCCTCTAATCTCGAGGATTTACTGGTGACACTAACGATGAAGAAAATTTCAACAATCTTTTAAAGATTTATTTGTCTTTCATTAAAAAAAGATTAATTCGAACAAACAAATCTGTTGAGATTTACAGTTTTTACGGTGAAAAATCTGCGTTGTTGTTTTGTTTGGCACACGCACACCCTGTATATTGCTGAATATTTATTGTTTTTAGTCTCGATCAGTGAAGGCTGCAATAATCTACATGGATAATGGAGAGGTGAGTGATAAGCAGGGAACACAAACAATACTTTCTGAAAAACTTTCTTTGGTTTATTAAAGCCTTTACACACAATTACAAAATTTCTGCACCTGACTGAAGACCTAAGCTGGGGAATGAAAATGGGAAATATCTACCAAATCAATCGTGGTCTTATAGTATCGGTAAGTTATTCTGGTTTAACTTGTACAACAAGTATAAAATAGTGCATACAGCTGTGTTCCCTAAAGGTAGCAACTGCAACCTGGAGTTTAACAATATTGTGGATCAAATTCAGCAACCCTTCAATCAGTCCGGGATTAATGGATCTTCTTGAAATTTATCTGAAAAACATGACTACATTCCAATAGTACTATTATAATCATATGTTTGATTGTTTGAGAGCTTGCATATACCATACTATTACCAGCTTTTCGTGCATACTACAAGTCTCAACCATCTAAATGTGGTGTGGTTACACTCTAAACAGTACTATGTGAATGCTTATGTATTTTATATTGTACACTGTGCATACTCTAAAGCATGAATTGAAGCTATTAAATATTCTGTATCTGCTATTGCAGTAGATTGCAGTAAGTGTAAGTGCATACAAATTGTGTTTATTTAACTGTTGTAATACTATACCTATTTCAAACACTGTCCTAATATTCGAAAATTTATTTGTATTCTGCACAGTAAAGCATGGCTTGTGCTGTTAAGTCGTATTATCCACTGGAACAATTTTTGGGTTATTATAGAGTTATTTTACAAACTGCTGGTGTCTACTATTCTGACACATTTCCAAAGTATGAGAAAGTTTTGTCAAAAGTATGGTTTTCAGTATTGTTGATTTTCATAATAGTTAGTTTATGCCTAATGTTTCAAGCACTGGATATCAAACAAAACAACTGCCTCACTATGTGATTTTTTCTGCCGACACCATATGCCATCGGCTAGCCACAACTGCGCGCTTTTGGCACTCTAAAAAACTGTTAAACGGCGCCCTAGTCTTTAGACCGACCGCACCACTATTAAATTCTTGAATTGCCTTGTTTTGTCTTCTGTTTGGTTGGTGTCTGCTGCAGCTTTTTCAATCCATCTTTAAATCGTTGAGGTCTTACATTCTTTCTTCCTCAAGATGTACTACTGGTATACTTTGGTACCCTGCACCGTGTGGTTGTTGTTTCGGGGTAATAAATAGATTCTCTTATAAAATAATCCCTAATACACAACAGTGGCTTTGCTGCAGTATTATTATATTATTATTCTAGGTACAACATAAATACAAGACAGTTGTTTTATCTGAAACACGTCCGGGCCCTATCAAAGTGCAGAGATCACTGAAATGGCCATAATTTTAAGTACATGTAGTCTCGATTTGAAGTCATTGGCATTGGCTTACTTACAGCTTCTCAATTTCACTTAGATGAACGTTTAGATTAGGGATTGAATTGAAAGTCAGGGCTTTTGAATATATCAAATGCTAAATGACAAGTGACCTTTGAAATCTTGTTAAGAGTTTGCAAGGGTGTGGCACTGATCGACTCGATTTTATTACTATCTGTCATCAGGCAAGTGATATGGTAACAGCCCTAAAATCCATGATAAATACTTTGGTTTCGTCTGGAACAAAAGCTACCCAATAATGGCTTCTGTGTAAAACGAAGACTAATACTTACGTATATGTAGTTGTAGCTCATCGATAAAGAAAATTAAGGAAAATTGTCAATTGTTTATTCAAAATAGAGACCTGCACGGGCCGGGCCTGGTCGCCCTACAGAGGTTTTTAGAGGATTTCAGCCGGGCCGAGCCACAAAAAATTGCACTTTCATAAGGGCCGGGCCCGGGCCGCAAAAATTGGGTTTGCGGACAGGCCGGGCCGGGCCGGGCCGTCAAAAAGGCGGCCCGTGCAGATCTCTAATTCAAAACGTGATTTTTTCATGGAATTGAACGCAAAAATTTTGGCGCCAACTCTCCAAAAATTGAAATTTCGGGGGTAGCCAAATTATTACGTAATTAGGGAGGAGGTCAGAAAATTAGTACGAGCGATTATCAAGGCGAAGGGGATCCGAACATGGGTACACCACTACATAATTTTTGCACGCCCCATATTGCACCTAACCTTGCCATAAACTTCTTCTGTTGTAGGCTCGGAAGCAAAATGTGGTCGCACGGTGAATTGGGTGGTGTCGACATGCGAATCATCTTTAACCCATCTAGACTTCATGAAACCAGGCGACAAATACACTTTTTCAATGCCGCATTTCAACCAACAACAGTTCAAATACGTTTGTGCGTAAGTAGCTCAAAAGCTTTCTCACTGGCTCGATAAGAGAAAAGCTCTCCGTTTAGCGTAGTGCGTCAGTTCAATGTTTGCGTGAAAGAAGCGACTACTCTGTGTCCTGAGCACCCTACCTTACGAATGTTACGCGCTTCTTTTTGGTTATCTGTGTTATGATGGATATGAAGGTATTTTATTTAATATATGTTTGAGTATCTAAAAATTCTACGAAGAAAACTTTTGTAACATCTAAACCAAGCTGTGCATTTTCTGGCATGTTCAGAGTAAAGTTTAAAAGAAGTTGCTCTATATGTCATATTTAGTCTCTATAATTCATTAGAAAACCTGCTAAACATGAGAGATTTTGAATGAAGAAAACATTGAGAACGCTAAATCAAACTTTGCACAAAAATCAGACATTGGCGTCAAAAGGCATCTGTATTTATCTACACTGCTCGGTTTTGCAGAATTCTTAGAGATTGCGGATTGCGTGAGTATTGTGGCTCAGACAGTGCCGATCAGAAAATGCCACAGCAAAGCACGGCAAAATGTCGAGACGCTAAAATCTGCTGGTCTGCCATATCAGACCAATATGTGCGAGTGAGTACATAAATCGCATTATCCTTTCTCACAGAAGAAAGTGCTTTTAAAGGCTTCTGACAAAGTTTGCCGAATGCGTCAAGCTACCGGTGCAACGCGCATGTGGTGATGTAGCAGCCAAAGCAGTTTTAAAGGCATTGAAGACTGGCGCACAAACTCGAATTCCTGACTGTCAGGTGAAAGTTACGGTAGACGCATCGAAAGGAAACGTTTCCAACTCTTGTGATGCTACCTACTCGGCTGTTTTTGCGCTAATCGTGTTCGTATCTTTTATGCTTGTTTATTTTCCTGAAGGAGACAACAGCGCATAAATATAACACAACTTCATGCAGCTGTCCTTGCGGCGGCCTTCATGCAGCTGTCCTTGCAGCGTATTTTAGACTGGTCAGCAACTTGGCAACTATCACTTTCAGTGTCAAAATGTATTGTACTGTACCTGTGCTCCCAGAATCCTAAACACGTGTATCTGTTAAATGGGACACCACTTGTTGGTGAGGAAAACTGTAGAGATCTCGGAATAACTGTAACGGCAGACCTGAAATTTTCTGTGTATTGCAACGAGCAAGTACTCAAAGCGTACAGAGTCATGAATATGATATTCAGATGCTTTTTTACGAACTGTCGTTTATCTCTTATTCGTGCTTACAAAGCGTATGTGCGCCCACTGCTGGAATACTGTACCCCTGTTTGGTCACCGTATTTAAGAAAGGACGTGGATTTTGTTGTAAAATTTGAAAGGTTTTTTACTAGGAGACTCTAGCTCGTTGCGGCTTACCTCCTCGCCCGTATCTAGAACGATTAGATCTGTTTGAGTTAGAGCCATTACAGGTCAGACGGTTAAGATGCGATTTGATTACAACATATGCAATTGTCCATGGTCGTGTTGACGTGTCATTTGCTGATTTTTTTCTCTTTCGCTCCTTTACGGACATTGCGCGGACACCCTTTAAAGTTGTATGTGAATCACAGTAGAGTAGATTTTGTAAAGCATTCTTTTGTAACCGTGTTGTAGACGTCTGGAACGCTCTAGATGCTTCTGTGATTGCGTCTTCTTCTGTATCGTGTTTTCGTGCCAAAATAACCATGCCATTTTTATTGCGTTTCTGTGACTTTAACCGATATATGAATGAATAGGGTATCTGTAAGTGCTACGCCTGGGTACTCTCTCTCGTATCACTCTTCCTATGTTTCTGGACCGATTGATACTGAATAAACTGTAAACTGTAAACTGTAAACTTAAAAATGGCTGCCTCACACAGAGAAATTTTTTAAAATGATAAACTTCCAGAAAAAATATCTGAAAACAAACACAATGTTAAAGGTATATACGTCATACGTGGGTATCTGAGCATTCATAATTTTAGTTGGGAACTTTTGAGGAAATGAATTTGAAAATTCGGAAAGAATCTTCTCAAACTTTAAAATTAAAATCCTTTCAAACGTTTTCACTTTTTGTTTAACTTTTTCTACAGGGTGTCTAAAAATGTACACATTTCTTTTTACTGCATTTCTTGTACAATGTAGTTTTCTGATTGAAAAAGAAATGTGTCCATTTTAAATATTATTTCGTTTGGTTTTGAAACCAACAAATTTCAGTTTTTTGGAATTTCTCGGGAATGGGTCAAACCTGGTGCACCAAACTTTAACACATAAAATTCCCGAATTTATTTTGGCACCTATGCTCCAAATTTGAGCCTATTTGGTCAAAAATTGCGTAAAACGCATGATAAAAAGAAATGTGTCCTTTTTTGAGACACCCTGTATTCTATGTAGTATGATGTTCATTCTTCTTCATCTGTATTCAGATGCTTTTTGAAAAACCTCTCGGAAGAGTCGGTCATACATTTTTTGGGTAATAAATGTACATGAACTTTAATAAACAAACACACACTTTCTTTAGGTACGTGGAGTGATTTTTAACATTCTAAACCAGATCAACCACAATCACATTATCTGCGTTCTTCACATTTGTAATTTGTCTGACTGAGTTACTCTTCACAAACAATCTCAAAACGTTATTCCTCACAGTTCTGCAACCAAAACACTAAGTCTTGTCTTACATAGTAGGTAATAAAAAGCATTAACTCACTTATTCAAAGCCAGATAGACCAATGGATTAATTCCATTCATGGTTATCCGCTGCGAAAGTTTCCCACTATTAGCGCCCACAGCTGGTCAGTTAGCGAGGGTTCATAGCCATGCCAATAGATCAAGAGGAACAATAGCAAATAGAAAGATAACAGCCACTTGAGCTAGCAAATACAATTGTGAAGCATCGTTCTCAGCTGGCACAGAAATCGATTGCTAAATTGGCTGCTAGCTAAATTGATTGATGATCTTGAGGATGACGATTAACACAGTCTTGCAGGGAAGTAAAGCACAATCAAGGTGTAGAGCACGAAGAAAAAGGTCAACTGAACTGTTGATGAAATGGCTTCTATTCGCTGCATGAGATTACTGTAAGACGAATTGTCTCATAGGTCAGCAGTGCTGTGCAGGTATCTGACGCCACACCAGGGACTCAAGTATACGAGAAAGAAAGAAGAAACACCACGTCCAACAAACAAATAACCATTTCTGCAA
>JASANB010001223.1:0-47252 GCA_030248155.1 Sabatieria punctata
TTTTTACTGCCATTTCCGCAAATTTTGACCAAATAGGCTGAAATTTGGACCATAGGTGCCAAAACTCGGGCAATTTTATGTGTTAAAGTTTGGTGCACTAGGCTTGACTCATTCCCGAGAAATTTCAAAAAAAGTGAAATTTGTTAAATCAATAGTGAAAGCCGGTCACCGAAAAAATGATCACATTTCTTTTCACTGCCATTTCCGCAAATTTTGACCAAATAGGCTGAAATGTGGATACCAAAAGCCGGTCACCGAAAAAAACGTTACATTACATTATCGCCTAAACTCTAACGATAGCGTTGGAGTTCATGAGTCAACTTTTTACACACGAATTACCCTGAACTTCTACGTTTACACTCCAAATTTCATCCAACTCCGTCAAAAATTAGAAAAGATATAGGAAAAGGAAATGTTTCCATTTTTCGGTGACCGCCTTTCACTATTGAAATTACCAAATTTCACTTTTTTTGAAATTTCTCGGGATTGAGTCAAGCCTAGTGCACCAAACTTTAACACATAAAATTGCCCGACTTTTGGCACCTATGGTCCAAATTTCAGCCTATTTGGTCAAAATTTACGGAAATGGCAGTAAAAAGAAATGTGATCATTTTTTTTGAGACACCCTGTACATGTAGTCTCGATTTGAAGCCATTGGGCTTAAATTTTCTCAATTTCACTTAGATCAACGTTTAGATTAGAGAAGGTAGCTACCGTTTAAGTCAGGGCTATCCAATTTTTCAAATGCTAAAATGGCAACGGTGACCTTTGACATCTTATTAAGAGTTTATAAGGGTATAGCACTTATCGACTCGATCTTTTATGACTATCGAACATCAGTCAAGTGATATGACATCCATGATAAAACGCTTTGGTTTCATCTTTAACAAAAAGCCACCCTATGATGGCTTCTATGTAAAACGAAGACTATACGTACAAGTGTAGTTGTAGCTCATCATTAAAAAAACTAAGAAAATTTGAACTAAGAAAATTTGCAATATGTTACTGTATACAGTACATAGGCTGTTTGAATAAAAGCGTCATTTTACATGAAATTGAACGCCTCTAACTCTTCAAAAACTTGAAATTTTGGGGGGCTGCCAAATAATTACGTAATTAGGGGAGGGGGTCAGGAAATCATTACGGGCGATTATCAGGGGAACGGGCTCTGAAAATGGACAAAAATACCATTACGTCATTTTTTTCACGCCCCCTAATGTAGTGCTTAGTAGTGTAGAGTGATGCGGCAGCAAAACTCAAAGCCCCATAACAAAACAATAACGAAAAACTTACCAAACATCGCTAGGTTTTCCATACTCCAACCTTTCAAAGACTTCCGGAGACAGTCTCACAAACGGCAACAGTTCATCTTGAAGAGGAACATAGACAGATTCGTTCAAGTCCTGCACCAGCCCAAAATCAGTCAACTTTGCATCTGCCGCCGCCAAAACTGGCGAGGTCAGCAGAATATTTCTAAAATTGGTGTCATTTAGAAAAAAAAGCAGAGGCTGTTAAAGTGAAGGGCGTGTTTACAGTGAATAAACGATTAAAGATGACTGGACTACCTTGGGGCAATGTCGCGATGCAAGTAAGGAGGTCGGAGGGAGTGGATGAAATTACAGGCCTGCGCAATTTGAATGTCAATTCGCAACACATCAAAATAGGAGGGTGCATTTTCTGATTGGTAGGTTTTCTGCAAGAACAAAATGAAAATTGGCACAAACAAAATTAGACATTTTGTCACCGCAACCTAATTTTTTGCACACACTCACCCTCTGATTTTCCAAGTATTCCTCAAAATTCCCTCCATCCAGTAGCTCCATGACAACCATGGGTCGAACAAGGGAATAATAGATGCCATACAACTTCACCACATGATTGTGATTGGTGCGATGTAGTTTTTCGGCCTCTTTCAACATGTTTAGTGCGTCTGAGCGCATAGGAGAGCTTATCTAAAGTTCTGAAGCTAAATTGTGAACAGTCCAATCAAAGATTCTACCTTCACAGCGGCAGTTCTGGTGTGAAACAGTCCGGATTCCTGTCCCCGCAGTTTGACAATAGCCTCATAAACCATTCCAAACTTCCCTTTCCCCAACAAACGATTACCGACTGTAATATTGGCGTCTGACAGCAAGACACGCTTGAAAAACTGTTTGTATTTGCGCATCTGTCGCTCAAACTCTTCCTGCTCTATATCAGTCGGCTCGAAACGTCGACGACAAAACTCTAAAAACTTTGTCTTTCTAGTACTGCTGGTCATATACGTGTTTTTCACTGTAGCAAGCAACCGCAAATCTCAACCGATTTGAAAGAGTCTTTGTTAACTGAAAGATAAATAAATTCTTGAAAGACAGTTTCAATTTTTATTCAAATACTCTGCTTTGTTCATGAGATATTTGCTCAAAACCCCTCTCCCCTTTGATGGATGACCTGTTAGCAGCAGGGATGCCTACCATACCAAAATTGTACTGGTACTAAAATCAATCTTTGAATTTAGTACCAGTACCATACCAAACCAAATTCAAAACAGCTCCTTCTATACTATACATACTATATCAAAATCAAACGCCTTTACCAAACCAGATAATTGTAGTACTAGAATTACGATTTTGGAAAGGCCATTTCATTTTATTATTAGCTTGTTGGCTATATTTATAACACTTTTCAAATGCGTCAAAATATATTCCCAATCCTTTCTGCATGTTTTGATTGGAAAAAACTCAAGAAAGGTGGATTGAGCATAATTTCCTTAACACAGCAAACTACCACTACTGTACCAAATTCATACCAAAATCATACCAACCAAATTCAAACTGAATTAGCTAGTACTACACCATACCATATCGAATTCAAATCGTCAACTCTATACTCTACCATACCATATCAAATTCAAAGTTTGAATTTGGTAGGCATCCATCCCTGACTGTTAGTTGTGTACGTAGAAGAGAAACTAACTTTTCCACATAAAATAGACAATAATGACGTAAAGCACAAAGAAGACAGCGACCAGAATCCACCAAAACGAGCCGAGACCATGGACCACGTCCGTTTTACCGGCGGTGGTTGTGTACATTCTCGCCGGTTAATGACGCCAGCAGACAAACAAACCTGCGCACTACATTTGCAGGCAGACGCCCACCAAATTCTGCAACGCTACTAGAAAGAAGGGCGCTCGGCCGGCCGGCCCATAGGACCGGTTTTGCTCCTGGCCGGCCGCTGCAATTTTGAAGGCGGTTGGTTGGTTGGATTGGGGCCAACAAACAGGCGATGAGTCACCGGCAGACACAAGTGGCAGACAAAGAAACTGCAGTATTCGACGAAGTAAAGTAGGCCATTACCTTTCTTCGAGCTCCTTTTGGCCTTAGAAGAACTGGCTGCGCAGGTAATTCGTTGAAATTCAGGTCTGTGTAATTCATTTCAAAGAGCCGTTTTGACCACACATGTGAATGTGACCCCACCCGAATTAGACGATCGGGAACACACATCACTACGATTTTTCCCGTAAATAATTTTTTCAGCAAATTTTTGCAATCTTTTGTGACAATTTCAGGCACCAAAATTGTTAAAATCGCCTGTAAAACAGCAGTTTTAGCTGTAGCTGAGCCCGAATTAGATTTAGAACCCCACTCCCATAGAATTTGGGCTCAGACCCCTGTTCAGCTGAAGCTGTTCAGCACACTGTGATTTTCTTCTGTTTTCAGGGTTTTTAATGTTTCTTTATGGATTTTGCTCAAATCGGAAGGAAACTGTATGAATAGTTTCAAACAAAACTAGGCGACAACAACAACATTGATTTTCGCCCCTCCTGTAAGCGTAATTCAGTCTGTCACCCCAAACATGCCAAGAAATGATTATGATGCTTATGTGAATGAAACGAGCTGAGCCCAAAATTTTCGGAGGGGGTTGGGCGCTAAAGAACGCTCAAAAATAGAAAATATTGCAATTTTTCGGCTAAAATCGTCAAAAACTCGCTAATTTGGGCTGAAATACAGCTAAAAAAGTGCTGTTTTACAGGCGATTTTGACAATTTTTGTGTCTCAAATTGTAAAAAATTGCAAAAATGTGCTCAAAAATTACTTGCCAGAAAATCGGAGGAGGGTCGGAAAAATCGTCTCGTCGGGTCCCCATCCGTGGGGACTGGCCTAAGTCGGGTGGGGGGCAGACCAGTGTGGTGCACTTTTTATCTAGGTAACCAGGTAACTAGGTATACCTAGTATTACCTAGTTAATATTCGGGAAAAGTACCTAGATTTACTTTACCTAGTTGCTGGTTACTCTATTTTACCTAGTTTTACTTTACCTAATTTTAAATCCACATAACTAGGTACTTCTAGGTAGAACAAGTTTACCTAGTTTGATATTTTCAGTTTTACGTGGCATTTTCAGTCAGAAAACCTTCAAATTTCCGGCTTTCGCACAATTACAGTAGCCCAGAGAATGAATTTCTGACTTATTTGATCAATAAAATACAAATATTTACTTAAAATGTGTCAAATTTCGTAAATTTTAACTCCACTAACTTCATCACTGTTCTATTGAACCAAAAATACTATTTTGACTTGATTTCGAGCGTTTTAGGTTTACCTAGTATTACCTAGTTTTTCTGGGCTTTACCTAGTATTACTTTACCTAGTTTCTTAGCTGAGAACTTTACCTAGTATTACTTTACCTAGTTTTTTAGGTGACAACTTTACCTAGTATTACTTTACCTAGTTTCAAATTTTCAAAATGCACCACACTGGGGCAGACCCCCTGTTACATGTGTACGTATGATTCTCAGACTATGAAGGAGCTTGGCTAACATATCCATTACACTTTCGACATCCGCCCATTTTTTTCTCAACTCATGCACTGTTTGAGAGTATTGTGCGGCTAGGTAAGTACGTTAGTGAAGTAATGTGCATTAGCTCTGCTTTTCATTGCTGGAACTATTCAATCACTAATCAAAGGAAGCTAAGGAACTAACCCACTCTCCTAGTCTCCTGGGTGCAAGGCAAACATCAAGATGTCAAGCGGGAATCAAAGCCATGTTCCCGATCTCTCTATGCAAGTAAGTAAGTTTATTCCCAGACATGCACATGTACAGTAGCATAGAAGTACAAAGTGACGATAAGAGCGATATGAGTCAAGGAAAAGGCATTGAGTTAGCCATATAATAGCTATTTTATAACCCAAGCCTATCTATTAGTAAAACACGAAAGATCTAAGCGACTGACTGCCTCTTTAAAGATTTTAACGGATCGGGAATGGACCACATTATCAGGTAAACTGTTCCATATCGGGACAACTCTAGAAGCAAAAGAAAAATGTCTTGTGTTAGACCGTGCTCGTTGAATGCGCATCTCTGTAGGCGCTCTTTACACATTTCTGGTGGGCGTTGGTTTGTTGGCCTATACTTTGGTTGTGTTGGTGTTGGTCAAGTTTTGGTCTGACTTCAAAAATCCTTTTTACACTGTCGTTTGTCACCTAGCAATTTCAGATATCGGCTATCTCACTGTAAACCTACTGCTAATGATTCCTGTCACCTTTGCAGGCAAGCACATATACGGCGATGCTGCGAGCACGGTTATCGCCGCAGGAAATAGTTTATTTATGTTGTCCATATTTGGCAACACTCTAATCGTGGCGGTGAATCGGTTCTGTGTGTTTGTAGCCCCCAGGGCCGAGATTTTTCTGTTCGAATTGCATTTCTGGAAAACGATGAGTTGTCCCTGGCTTTTCGCCCTCTTTATGATGTTTGTGCGAACTTATATTGGATGTCCTAAAAAGTTCCACCCCACACTTTTTTACTACTACTTCTCGTGCCCCCGCCATAAATTTCTCAAATTCCTGCCCATTTTGAACTTGAGTCAGCTTGTACCGCTAGCCATCCTTTGTCTGTACATTGCCATATTCGTATCTCTGAAAAAACAAAGAATATCTCAAGGGAGGGAACATGGCGCCAGTCGGCGGCGTGCCGCATCGGAGCGTAGTTTACTAATTCAAGGCTTGATTATCTGTTTTATGTTGTTTGTTCTGAATTTCTGGTTCATTTTCGGACGCAGAATTGCACCGAATCCTTGGGGACCGGTGATAACCAGTTGCTGGGGAATCGTCAATTGTTCTTGTAATCCTTTCATTTACTTTTGTTTCAACAGTCTCATTAGACAGAAGGTGAGAATTGTTTTGGGATGTCCATTCGATCGGGTGGTAGATCGGTCTTTGTCGCGAAAATCGAAAACCGTCAAAGTCTCTGGTCGAAATTCGAAACGAGTGGCAGAAACAAAGATGTAAGAAATTTGTATGCCTGCAACAAAACGTCCTTGTACAGAATGTTCGTTGTGTCACATACTGCTCTCTATTTTGTTTCAATCACGCGTCATTTTTGTAAAGCAAGTTTACTTACAGATTTTGTCTTTCTTCATACTGAATATTTTGTTTATCTACTTGTATTCCGGTTTTTTAGTGATTTATGTTGTCCTACCCTACCAAGCATAAATAGCAAATAAAAATGTGTTACAACCAGGAATGCCTACCATACCAAAAGTTATAGTACGACCAAACGGCTATACTTACTGTACGTACGAGTACTATACCCTGTTTAACCATACATGTAACAGGGGGGTCTGGGGGGTCTGCCCCCCACCCGACTTAGGCCAGACCCCCCAAATGGGGACCCCCCCCCCCGAGACGATTTCACCGACCCCCCCCCTCCTCCGATTTTTCTGGCAAGTAAATTTTCGAGCAAATTTTTGCAATTTTTTACACTTCCACACACAAAAATTGCCAAAATCGCCTGCAAAACAGCACTTTTTAGCTGTATTTCAGCCCAAATTAGCGATTTTTGGCGATTTTTAGCCAAAAAATCGCGATTTTTCTCGATTTTTGAGCGTTTTTTAGTCCCCCCCCCCCCCCCCAAAATTTGGGCAAACACCCCCCCCCCCCGGCCGGCGCCAGACCCCCCCTCAACCCCCCCCCTCCCCCCATCGGCGGATGACCTGTTACATGTATGTGTTTAACTGAGTGTGAGAACTGGATTCGATAGTAGGTAGACAAAACAACCCTAACTCCTACCAACAGACCATACTGATTTATCAGTATGCCATCAAGTCATCATGAAATGGTCCACTACTATTCATCATTTTGAAGACTTTTGCAAGATTTTCTGATGAATCAATTATTTTATGGTTCCTCAAATGCTTGACGAACCATTGGAATGGTCCAGCACTTCAATTTGACAAATACTACACTTCAATGGTGAATAGTTACCGATGAACTGTCATGGCCGCGCCCAGTTATTTATGCGTCGGTGCGCTTCTTTTTCGGCGGAGCTAAAAAAGTGTTGCTAAAGTTTGAGACTGCGGTTGTTTAAGGAAGACAGCTATGGCGTCGCTCAAGGAGGCGCTAGAATACACACAACTTATTACTTTATGGCTCACATTTCGGACGATCAGATGGAACCATTCGAACCTTTTAGAACTGCATTCCACTTGCACTTGCATTTAGAGATTCGGTAACAATGACGAATGAAGCCGTCGCGCTGACCAGGAAATTGGTTGGAATGGTTTTGGCCAGAAATAGTTCATCAGTGATGAACCAATAACTTCACGATGATGATCAATTTCTTTATTGTTCCTCAATTTATTCGATGAATAATTTCTTCAGTTCATCATCTTTTGATGAAGTATAATCGTAAAACGTGAAGAACTATTCGTCAAAAACAATTCATCAGGCAAAAACGAACCATTGATGAATTTTGTGGTTTGTTGGAATGAGCTAAAATACTCCAAATTTTCTCATTTTAATGTACCCTTTCTTGGCGAAAAGAAGCCCAAGCGCTTCCCTCCGTGACACTAGGCGGCTAAAGTCTTTGGAACCGGTTTGTGGGAGAGAGAAAAAGTGCCGGAAAAGCAGGTATCTAATCGGTGGTTCATTCTCCGTCTGCCAGCTACAGTCTATTATGCATTATAGCAGCGATTAGAGCAGCGGGCGCGTTTTCACTGCCAAAATTGATCGTTTATTTACGGCAAGCCAGCAGATTATTACGTCCGATATCAATCACACAGCAGCTAATCGGTCCCCCGGTGCTGCTTATATTTTTCGCTCGCAACTCCATTTTCGAACTTCTTCTTTGACAAAAACTTTCAAGCCAGATTCAACATGGCTCTCTGCTGTTTTGCGTTCGAATTGGCCCAAATTATCGGACTCTCTTTCTTCCTCACTGCCCGAGGCCATTCCGGCTTTCAGGACGGCGTCAGTAGCCAGGTCAGACGAAATGCCGACGGCTCGTGTTCGTGCGTACAGAGAGATCGCGAAGGCAGGGTGGTATCGGTGCATGACTGTATGTGTTCTTGGCAGAAGATAATTTACATAATTGTTATTATTGTTGGCTTGATATCGTCCGTGGCCTTTTTGGCTGTCTGTTGCTGTGTTTTTGCGCGACTTTGCTGAAAATCTATTTATTGTATTTTTTCTGTTTTCAGTTTATGGCCTTTTCCCCCACTGAGTAAACAACTTTGGTTATAAATTCTAAGTTTATCTCTTAGACGCAGAAATTTTTTGCGTGCCTGGCCATAAGGGACATGCAATGCGTGCCTAAAAATGGTAATCACGCAAAATGTGTTTTTAAAATCACTGAAATTCTCAAAAAAAAACGTGACTGGCCAATCACGCGTTGTATGCACCACTGCGCATTGTCTGACAAAAAAGCGTGACTGACCAATCACTTTTTTGTACTTTTATTTTCCAATCACATTTATGCAAAGAAACAGCCGCACGCAAAGCGTGATAACATGTGGGGTACTACTCCAAATGGAGTAGCTTCTGCTAGTAAGGGCTATGAAAGAAAAGAAAATTCATGAGCATCGTCCAGAATAGAAGCTTGCTTATACACGTACATCGGAAAGCTGGTAATTATCGGAAGTTTTACTGAAAATCAAGTGTCTACGTAAGGCGCGACCGTAAATTAAATTACACAAATTCACGGTCCTTTCAAAAGTTGTCGAAAATTTCGTACTTTGATAATTCTGCCCCACACTGCAATAACCGATTTAGATTTGTGCTTTAGCTTTAAGCTCAGCTTTAGAAGCAGGATTTAGTTTAATTATTAGTTCATGCTCTAGCTTATATTAGCTTTAGACCTATTATGGTTAGGTTTAAGTTAAACAGATCAGCAGCCGTACCAAGGGGAAAAGTGGACTTGTATGATTCACCAGACGGCGTCGTCGTCGCGTCAATTAGTCTTTACTTGCAACCCGGTCGGGCCGTAAAATACGGCGCTACCGTATCTACCATACATGTAACAGGGGGTCTGGGGGGTCTGCCCCCCACCCGACTTAGGCCAGACCCCCCGGATGGCCCCTCCCCGTCCGATTTTTCTGGCAAGTAAATTTTTGAGCAAGTTTTTGCAATTTTTTACAGTTTCAGACACAAAAATTGCCAAAATCGCCTGCAAAACAGCACTTTTTAGCTGTATTTCAGCCCGAATTACAGATTTTTGGAGTTTTTTAGCCAAAAAATTTGCGATCTTTTTCGACTTTTGAGCGTTTTTAGTGCCCTACCCCCCTCCCAAAATTTTGACTCAGACCCCCCCCCGGTCGGCGTCAGAGCCCCCCCCCAACCCCTCCCTCCCCCTTCGGCGGATGACCTGTTACATGTATGGTGTCTACCGAAAAAATTCGTTGAAGACCGTAAACGATTTAAAAGAACAAGGTGTCCGATAGATTACCCTGGTATAGATAATTTCAACATGTGGCTATTCAAATAATTCCCTGACCGGAACATCCACCAATCCATGAAAAATTTTATACACCATAACCAAGCCAAGTCCCTTTCAATCCTTCGGTCTTCAAGGGAGCTTAAATTTAAAGCAGATAAATCAGTCATCATATGAGAGATGCCGCATACCGGGTACACGGCGAGTGGAGAAAAGCCCAAAATGCACACTTATCAACTTGAACATAGTGACTGTCTTAAAGGGTTGGGCACACTGCGAGATCTATTAGACTTGACCACTTTTCCCTTGAACTCAGTTTCCGCTTCCTCCAGTAGACTTTCTTTTCGGTCGCCGTTGTTCCCGGTTACGCCCTTCTTTCTCACCAAATCCAAGCTGAGTCCATATTTGGAGCTTTGTTTCTTGGCGCAGTAGACCACTTCCAGCAGCAGAAAGAGACCACCCAGTGAGACAGCGAGAAACCACAGAATAAAGGGACCGGACAGGTTGCGCATCGAAATCGAATCGACGCCCAGACGCCTGTCGGACTGACACGACTGCGAAAAGCGGCTGTATTTTAGATTGATGTAGTTTGTGTGTTCTTGCAGTTTTATCATAGCGGAGTGAAGTGCCGCGCGCCAAGGGGAGCCCTTCTGAAAGATAAAGCCAAGCCACTGTTCAGGTATGCCATCCTCTGAACTAACCATTTCCAGATGGCATCGGTTTTGGAGGATAAAATTGGCCCTTCTAGACTCCTCGGGCAATATGTAGGGTCCTGTCTCTACCATTTCAAGCGCTTTCGTCACGTTCGGTTCGACCAAAATCGGGTTCTCCTGCACAGCTAGTTGCAATCTTCGGAAGTAGGTCAGATTTGAGTAATACATTTCTCGGACGTACCAATTTTCTTCGTCGGTCGTGACCAGGTGTAACTCTTTGGCCTGAAGCAGTCCCAACAGTTGTTCGCTGTTCTTGAATGGATAGCTTGGTAGTTGGAGTAATAACTGAGTTAGCAGACAACCTTGGTACAGACCCATCAATAGGACGCACAGAGCCCCGCACCAACAAAGCAACATGCGACTGGAGACCGATCGAATCTTGAGCCTCTTTTGACGGTTGGTCACGAATAGAAACCAGCGGACAAACTGCTCCACAGACAAGATCAGATTTCCCGGATTTGCGAACATTTGAAATAGCGACAGCACGCCGAACATTACGCCCAAGATGAACAATATTCCAAACCATAGATCGACATCAAAGACTCGAAAAGTCAACATGGCTGTCTTTAAAACTGACGCATCCGCGCGTTTTACTATCATCACTGGAACCGATTGATGGATTGGGAAGCTGAATTCAAAGAATTCCGTCCTCTCTGTAATCTGAATCAGAGCAGGGAGTATGGTATCTACAGTACCATTGTAAACCATTCCCAACATTCCGTTCCAGCAGTCATTTGTCAGTGCCCCCCAGGACACATTCTCTGGCTGGGGATAGATTTTGTATGGGATGTCGAGGACTGATAAAATCGAGCCCAATACCTCCGCATCCGCCCCTGGGTACGAACAATCCTGATGGGGTCGCAGTTCTTCCCTCGAACAATTGTACACCAAAGGATTGAAATTGACTGAAGCTATGCGAAGAGGGCCTAACATGACAGAACTACATACACGTGCATAGGTGGGGTGAATGGAATTCTTTGCGAGGCAATTTAGGCCTAAAAATTTGAATGATTTAACGAACATTTCGTCGAAAACCTAGTTTTTGAGCAAAATATACACATCAAACACCGGCGCAAAGACCCCTTCTAGGCCGCCAACCATGCACATGTAGTTTGGCTGAGCTAAGACAGAAATGCTTTTACCAGGACAGGAAAGAGCAATTAGTATCATTTGTCTTGCTTTGCAAACAGGAGGCCAATGCGTGACTCGTTTGAAAATTGATGAAACAACCAGGCTCTAACAGATGAGACCACTCAAAAATGCATGACAGCTCCCACCCAGTGGGCATCAATGAGTTGAGCCTACCAATTAGACCTCTCAGGAACCATGTCAGCCTCTCGCATCCCGGCGGCCCGTCATACCAAGGCCAAAACAGTCAAATTCGATGTCAGCAATAGGATCTTCCGTACGGCTGTCAGCACTATGATGAAAGACCCTGACAGCTATTTCAGCAAGCTGTTCGAAGGGGACTGGAGCAGTCTATTGAATGAAAACGGCTGTCTACCTCTGGACAGGGACAGCGACCTGTTCCATTACATCCTTGAATTTCTACGAGACGGTTCCCTAATGGTGTTGCCTATGGACTCGATAAAAATGTTGGAGAAGATTCAACGAGAAGCTCAGTACTTCAATCTGAAAGAAATGAACTCCTACGTGAGACAGATGGTGAAAGAAGAGAGGAGTAAGATTCTGAAAGAGAGTCACAAGGCCTGGAAGAATGACCCCGAGAGACAGAAGGAGGCGGCCGAATCGAAAATGGCCAGAAAGAGGAACTCCAGAAGTTCGGCCCCTTCGCGAAAGGTCAGCAGGACCAGCACTGCAAGCTTGACGGTCAGGTCGTTAGTGGATGACACAAGTACTAGCTGTAATCGCGAGAAACAACAGCCCTCAATAAGCGAACAGGAATCGCGAGCTGCCCTTCATAGTGTATCAGGCGCTCATTGCTTTGACAAGTACGAGCCGCGTTTTCTGGACCTTATACCACCTGAGGAAGATACAGAAGATTGCGACGTGGTCGTGCTGAGATTTGTGCACCCCACCTACAGCGATCTGGAGTCCTCCTATGCTCCTGTGGATGTGAGAGTGAGTCTGGATGTGCTGACTAGACACAGGAATAGTTGGTTTGAAGAAATGTTTGGCTCACTGTAAGTGCTTGCTTTCTATTGTACAGGGTGGGTCAAGAGAAACCAACCCAGCAGATTTTTACTGTAGCAACTGCAAATCTCAACCGATTTGAATTGGATGAAAGACAAATAAATTATTGAAAGAGTGATGTAACGCTTATTAAGATAGCCTGCTCAGTTCCCGAGATATTTGTCCTCAAAATCAAAACAGAGAACAAGAGTGATAAAGAACAACCAGGCAGATTTTTTAGTTTTGCAACCCTGAATCTCAACCGATTTGTATGAATCCTCTTTTGAAAGAAAGATTGATAAATTCTTCAAAGATTGGTCCAATTTTTATTGAGATTCACTGCTTAGTTCTTGAGATATTTGCCTGATACCTGTACCTGTTTCATTCCAAAAATACCCAAAATCAGGTAGGTACCGTTCGAAAGTACCCGATTAGGTATCAGGTGGGTATTGCAAATCTACCTGATAATCAGGTACAGGTACAGGTAAACCTTCAGCCCCCACTAATCTTTCAGCCGTACGTAGTATTTTGCTTGTTGCAGAGCAAACATGGCGTCTCTGGAACGCGACGACGAGGGTCGTTTTCTGATTATGCGTGACAAATTCCAAGCTGCCGTGAAAGTAGTGAAAGCGATGGCGAAGGGATTTGCATACAAAGGATTTCTGCGCTGTCCCTGTCTCTATAGAGACATAATGGAAGAAGCCAATCACTTCCAAGTAGACCAGGTCTACTCTGCTGTCAAGGAAGAACGAGAGAGAGATAAAACGCTGGATCTGGCAGAGAAATCGGTCATCTTCCATCAGCGGTTGATTGGTCGCAGGCAGAGTCAGTAGCTGTACCTGTAATTATAGCTTAGGTACCGTATGGTGTCGTTTATTGTATACCCGGGCTACTAGATCAATGGAGAGAGATTTTTATTCTGGAGTGAGTGAACAGTTATTATCAATAGAAAGGGTGCGAATATTACCGTAGTTTTGGTGGTAAACCTTGTTTGTATGAAGAGAAACAGTAGATTATCCAATCATAATGGATTTGATGACGTAAAGAACCTATTTTTTACATCTCTAGACCGTAGTTTGAGCAAAGAACTTCACATGCTATTGTTAATTTCTCATACAGTCAGGCACTTAACACCGTTTATGGTACCGACACCATACATGGTACCCCCACGTTCAGGGCCTGTGGTGGTACCATATAAGGTACCGGTACCATATATGGTACCCCCACGTTCGGGGCCTGTGGTGGTACCATATGTATATGGTACCACTCTGTTCAGATTTCGTACCATACGAATATGGTACCGGCACCTACTGTTATTTTACTATAGTATAGTAAAACAAAAATTAGTAATACTAGTGGTATTTTACTAGTAGTAAAATAACAGTAAAAAGTAAAATTAAGAGCCAATAGTAAAGTAAAAATTAAATTAAATTAACAAAGACCATCAACATCAAAGACAAAGAAAGAGTTTTTGGTGAATTCCAGCCAAATTCTTGATCAATTTTGCAATAAACGATGTGTGGGCGCAGTTTTGTCAGTCGAATTTCACACAGTTTTCTTTCTAAAGTTCTTGAGAACCACATATCATGTCAAATTTAACAACAATTTAGCACCAACATTAATTATTCGTAACATCTTGTTATCATAGATGCAAAATTGCCCCTAATTACTAGTAAAATCGTAATAAAATAGTAGTAAAATTAGTAAAATTATTAGTAAAACAAAAATTAGTAAAATCGGAGTCGCTTGGTAGTAAAACAAAAATAAAAATTAAATTGAAGAGCTGGATTTGTAGTAAATTTAGTAAATAGTAAAATAAAAATCCACTAAACGGCGGGATTCTATCGGAAGCCCTGTAATTTTTCCTGAAAATCAAGTAACTACCGTAACGCGGTACCTGCTTCCGGTACTGTTATTTAAATATATTAATATTAAAATGAAACTATTATTAATAGTGGCATTTTAATAGTATTAAATCTGTATTAATATTAAAATAGAGGTCCTACTATTATATTAAATTAAATTAAAAATACACACAGGGGCTGAATATTAAAATTTATTTTTAATAGTATTTTAATAGCATTTTAATAGTTAAACCATGTTTGACAATCAAGGAGTTACATAATCTTACCTCAGAAAATGATGAAAATTGAAGATTTCCGACTGAAATCGATGTGTTTTCACTTGGAAATAGTGGAACTTTTCTCACTAATAGGCTTGAATGACAAAAGGACCTGAATCTAGTCAATAAACTATGCAAATCTTTCCTTTCAAAAATTTCTCTTTAACTATGCATCAATAGTTTTTTCTATGGCTAACTTACGTTCGAATGCAATTTAAAACCAGGTTCAGACAAAGTCATTTTATAAAATGGTTATAAATTTCAACAGAAAAATGCTTCTAAGTTGAATCTCAGATTAAATTTTCAACTAACACTAGCAACTTCAAGAGCAAACGATGTTGTTTTGCCAGTTCGCTAAAGTGTGACAAAAACTTTTCAACTGCATTTTGGAGAATACTATTAAAATGCTATTAAAATACTATTAAAATTGTTATTTAATAGTATTAATATTAAATCTAAATTAAAATTAACAGGGGACTATTATATTAATATTAAATTAAAATTAAAATCGGCTGGTTCTATTATATTAATATTAAATTAAAATAAAATTTCACTATTAAAATTACAGTAGCTTCCGGCCCTTGGTGAAAAAGCTGCCGAAAATTTTGTACTCGGACAGTACCCCCCACATCGCAATTACCGATATATATTTACGCTTGTGCGTAGTATTGGGCTCAGGTTTAGAATGAGGATTTAATTTAAGCATTAGTTCATGCTCTAATCGAGCTTTAAACATGTGGTTACGCTCAAGTTAAACAAATCAGCCACCCTACCAAAGTGATATACTAATTGACGCAACTATGGCGCATACCAGTCGGACGGTAAAATGACACTACAGTATCTATCTACTCAATAAATTCGCGTCGAAAACCGTAAACAAACAATTCAAATGAACAGGGCTTCCGATAGATTCCCGCCGTATAGTAAAATAACAGTACCGGCACCATACAGTATACAGTATGGTACGGTCACCATATATGGTACCGGCACCCATGGCCATGGGTAGGGGTACTATATATGGTACCACCCCACCACAGTCGCCGAACGTGGGGGGTACCATATATGGTACCAGTACCCTAGTACCGGTACCATAAACGACGGTAAGTGCCTGACTGTCATAGAGCAGATTTTGCAGAGTGCCATATAAATGAATTCAATTTTATTTTCGCAACACTCTAAGTGCCATGTATAGCACCCGGGTACTATAAACAGCATTATACGGTATGTACTGTACATGTATGGCTGAGGAAATTCGAAAAAGAACGGTGACAAATTAGCTGAATTCTACTTTTTGTCTTTTAGTATGTTTTAGGCACAAGACAATTTAGCAATTTTCTGTGTTCTCGTTTTTGACAAAGCTTCAACAGACAGAACAGTTTGATTTCATACATGTAACAGGTCATCCGCCGATGGGGGAGGGGGGGTTGGGGGGTCTGGCGCCGGCCGGGGGGGGGGTCTGAGCTAAAATTTTGGGAGGGGGTAGGGCATTAAAAAACGCTTAAAAATAAACGAAAAAATCGCAATTTTTTGGCTAAAAATCGCCAAAAATCGCTAATTTGGGCTGAAATACAGCTAAAAAGTACTGTTTTGCAGGCGATTTTGGCAATTTTTGTGTCTGAAATTCTAAAAAAGTGCAAAAATTTGCTCGGGTCGGCGAAATCGTCTCGGGGGGTCCCATCCGGGGGGTCTGGCCTAAGTGGGGTGGGGACAGACCCCCCAGACCCCCCTGTTACATGTATGTTTGATTTAATTCCAAAAAGGAATAATTTCGACCGGGTTAACCGCTTCTTTTTCCACTTTATCCCCAAGCATGTACTTTTCCGTTCAACCGTGATTTCTCTAGCAGTGCGTGCAAAAGAGAGCTTGCAATCTTGGTTTTCAGGCCAATTAGTAGGCAGGTAGCGTCCATTTCTCTGGCAATAAAGCTTTTTAGCCTAAAGCTCAAACAATCCTGCTTCTAATTGAGCGGCAAAAGCCGATGACTAATTTTCAGCCAACACTGGTGGGTGTTAATTTCGCCTCCGAGTGTGCCGGTTGGCTTGCTCTATTGGCTTTCTACAGTCCCGGCTTTCTTCCGTGTCATTACGAGTCCCGACGGACGGCGTCATAGAGTTCTAAGCTCGCGTTATTAAAAGCCGGCAAAGGCTTGGCGCTCGAAAAAGGTCGGCTCGTCAGGTAGAGACCTAGACACAACCAGCACCAATTCTTCCACTCGGTCGCTTGCCAATTTCCATTTCCATGCTGCCTGGCTACCGCGCTAAAATGAGCGTCCAATCCAGCGCCAGTCAGTCTGTGGACGCCCTGACGCTACCCTCGCGAGCGGTCGGTAGTCGTACCCCTAAACTGGCCTCTGTGGGGCGCGTGAAGACTGAGGCACAAGCGGACGATGAGAAGCCCTGGAGCAAGGGCAACTTTCTACAAGTTCCCGGCGAACCAGCGCAGTCGCTGAACGCCGCCGAGAAACGCAGCAAGTACAAGAAGAGAAGCATATCGATTGGCGCTACCGGGAAGAGCAAAAGCCAGGACGATGGTCCGACTCTGGCCGAGGAGATCGGACTCAAAGCCTACCAGTGCAAGATGTTGGTGCAGACCTGGCCCCAGATCTACAAGACCGGGAGCGCTAGTTCGGGAGCTGCCATCTTCACAGCGCTCTGTGCTATGAATGCCAATGCCAAGGAGCTGTTTCAGTTGGTAATTGGACAGAAAAGAAGTGTATGTTAGCTTCGTTACTTTGTCCTTGCCGTGCTGTGGTGGCGTGTTAGCTATCTTGCCCGGTAGGGGTAGCTGCTGTAGTTCACGCTATCTAGAAAATTAGTTTCCTTAGAAACCGACTAATATATCCATAACAAGAAACACACTCTCATCGCCATAGAACGGCAGAAAATAGACCTGTTTACGCACTGTACATAACAGGGAGCGTGTCTGTAGTGTTGTTAAGACTACTAGTCAAAGTCAAAGTCATAGTTATGGTCTACAAGATTCTCGAGGGACTTGTGGAGCTGCCAAGGCAACTGTTGTTTGAGTATGCTAATGTACGAAGCACTCGTGGTCACAACCGTAAAGTGTTTGTTCAACGGTCAAGACTAGACATAAGGAAGTTTTTTTTCAAATCGGGTTGTTCCCTTATGGAATAGTTTACCAGCCGAAATAGTTAATGCAGCCACGGTTTCGCGCTTCAGAAAATTAATTCAACAGTTTGATTTTACTGAGTACTTGCGGGGAAGGGCACTCGTCGGACAAACGGCCACGCCCTCCCCTTGATCTGAGTTGCTTGTTATTCTGTTGGACGTGTATTAAACATTAAACATTCAAACATTCAATAGTTAATACTTTTGTGATATGGCAGTCAATCGAACAGGTAGTCAAAGTCAAAGTTTGACTACCTTCGTTACCATAAATAAATATGTAGTCAAACGAAGACCAGGTAGTCAAACCGTTTGACTATGACTACGTTTTGTTATAACAGGCAAGCTTTTCAGGGGTATTTTACCACTTTTCGCTGTTCGCACCAAAATATTTGACAAATTTCATACATTTTTCAGCACTTTAGAACACCAAACAACCTTTTTTCTCTAAAATTCTGAAAACAATGAAGCATCAGACAGTGAATCTCTACCTGATTCAAGTTTTACAGGTCCAATATTAAAATCGTGACATAAAGTAGAAAATGTACGCTTTTTGGTTGAAGAAACGTCAAGAATTGGCTTAAAACACAAAGGGCGTTTTATTCTATTTTACAGTGTTTTTTGAACAGTATGCTGTTTTTCGTTTACAAAAAAATTTTGGATGGAAAAGAACAATTCTGCCGCATGTTTTAGCGTCGAACCACTGTTTATTTCAAAGTGAATAATTTAATTGATGGAGTAACACCCATTTCAGGCTGAAGCCTGTAACTGAAACATGATAAATCCCTGAAAATGTCAATTTGGCTCGGTTTCAAAATGTAGTCAAAGTAGTCAAACCGGGGGTCATGATAGTCAAATGGTTTGACTACAATATAGTCAAATTTGACTACTCTGGTATTGCAGTCAAACGAGCAGTAGTCATAGTCATAGTCAAACCGAAATTTTGGTATTGTAACAACACTACGTGTCTGTCCCTCCCCGGTGTGGTGCACTGTTTAGCTAAGTAACTGGGTAACTATTAATTATACCTCCTGGTATTGGTTTTGTACCCTATTCCGACGTTCCCAGTTCCGACTTTTCGTTTTTACTGTATTTGAATTGTTAAGCCTAAGCCTCCTAAGCCAAAGCCTGACCTAACCCTTAAGCCTAAGCCTGAACCTAACCCCTAAACGCAACTCCTAAGCCTAAGCCTAAGCCTGACTGATATTTTCAGTTTTACCTGGCTTTTTCGGTCGGAAAAGCTGCAAATTTCTTGCTTTCCGAAAATTACAGTGGTCCAAAAAATGAATTTCTGACTGATTTTATCACTAAAATACAAAAATTTACTTGAAATCTGACCGATTGCGCGAATTTTAAATCCACTAACATCATCATTGTTCTATTGAACACAAAACATTATGTTTTCGCCTGATTTCGCGCGTTGCGCTGTTCGGGGGGAGTTGGGCACTAAAACGTTCAAATTGCTAATTTGGCCTCAAACACGGCTAAAAAGTGCCGTTTTACACTCGATTTTAATAACTTTAGTGTCTGGGATTCTAAAAAATCACAAAAAGTTGCTCAAAAATTTGTTGCCAGAGAATCGGAGGTGCCAGTTAGGAAAAATCGTCTCGGGGAAGTCGGGGGCATGGGCGGACACCCCGAGCAAAAGCAAGCGTTCATTTGTAGTAGTATTCAGTTACAATTAATAGCTCTTTGAGCGTTCCTGCTACCTAAAATCGTACAGTGGTCGCCCGACGACCGCATCCTAAGAGTGGAAACTTTTCCTGAACATCAATCGATTGCAAAAACCGTAAATATACAGGGTGTGCCAAAAAAAACAACCCAGCAAGAGTTTTTGCTGTAGCAACCGCAAATCTCAACCGATTTGAATGAATCCTTTTTTAACTGAAAGATAAATAAATTATTGAAAGATTGATGTAACGTTTACTAAGATGGCCTGCTTAGTTAGTGAGATATTTGTCCTCAAAGTCAAAACAGAGATTTTGGCAATGAACAAGAGTGATAAAGAACAACCCAGCAGATTTTTTACTTTTGCAACCATGAATTTGAACCGATTTGAATGAATCCTTTTTTGAATGAAAGACTGATAAATTCTTCAAAGATTGGTGCAAATATCTGATTTGCAGATTTAAATATCTTGAGATATTTGCCTTCTAAGTTGAAACAGATTTTGGAAAAGAACTAGAGCGATTCATTTGCATTTCATAATAAAGCAGTATCCTACTGCTGTGGCTAATGATACTTTAGTGTTGAAGTAAACCGAGTTTCTGTGTCACCTATAAAGCCTCCAAGAGCCCTTAGAAGTAGCAGGAATCCGTTTTATTGCGAAGTGCAGAATAATAAAAAAAATCCCTTTTGTTCACTGCAAAATCACTGTTTTGAGTTTGAGGGCCAATATCTCAGGAACTAAGCAGAGTACATTAATGAAAATTTCAGCAATCTTTCAAGAATTTATTTACCTTTCATTTAAAGAAGGATTCATTCAAATCGGTTGAAATTTGCGGTTCCTACAGCGAAAAATCTGCTGGGTTGTTTTTTTTTGGCACACCCTGTAGATTACAGTAACTACCGCGTCACGGATTACAGTATTTTTGAACCTAAGCCTGAACCTAAGACTGAGCCTGCTGAGTCTAAGCCTAAGCCTGAACCTGAGCCTAAAACCTAAGCCTAAGCCTAAGCCTAAGCCTGAACCTGAACCTAAGCCTAAGCCTAAGCCTAAGCCTGTAGCCAAGAAATGAGTGAAATAGGATGATTTTAAAAATACCGTAACCCGGGATACGGTAGTTACTGTACGGTACCTATAATTACTGTTTTTGCAATCGACTGATGCTCAGGATACAATCCTCACTGTACTGTACTGTACGATTGTAGGTACAGTAGGTAAACTGGTGGTATGCCCCTCTTTAGACTGTCTCTACGTATTTTAGTCGGACGCCACTAGAGCCTTCACCGCGCTGGACACAAAATCCGACTCGCGCACGGAACACGCCAAACTGGTGATGGAAACGTTAGGAGTGACGATCAAGAGCTTTCTCGACGGTCCGAAGGCATCGGCCGTCGACTATTTCAAGAGCTACGGCGCCTGTCACCGCGAACTTCGCCAACTGGGGTTCACCTCCAAGGTCTGGGACGATTTCGGTGAGATTCCGTTTTGTCCACAGTTTCCCCGACAATTTTTACGTTCCATATGAAGATAGACGGGCGCCGAATCGATTTTCAGGCGAGTGCATGCTAAACCATGTGCGACAGTGCAATGCCGTCCGAAAACACAAGGAACTGGCGCGAGCTTGGGCGATTTTGATTTCGTTCGTGGTGGACACGCTGAAGTCTGGCCACTATAGTTATATGAGCAGCTACAAACATCACAAAAGTTGTGGCGATTTGGCCAGCAGAAAATGGAGTTGCAATGTTAATTTTTCGTTCGATTCCGACGCCAGCGATGCCGCCTCTACCCCTAGACGCTCGCCGCAGCCCTCGCCTAACATTAGCTTGGACGTTGTTTGATTTGTGCTAGAGATGAATCGATATGGGGCCGTCCATAAACGACGTCGTTCCAGAGGGGGGAGGGGGGTCGGCTGAAATGCGACGATAGACGACGCACCAGGAGGGGGAGGGGGTTAGCAAAAAACGACGTCGCTTTTTTCGGAATTTTAGGGAACTTTGAATGTATTATTTTCGATTTGTGTACATTCTGTCAAAGATTTCTACGTTCAGAAAAGCTTCCCAGAGTGGCTGAAGGGATCTATTCAATTCATTATAGCAACAAGAAAAAATGACAGTACTGCATGTACTGCACTTTTATCGGGGGGCGGGGGTAAACCGAAAACGACGTCGCCAGGGGGGAGGGGGTCCCCAGAAACGACGCAAGGCGATTTTGGGGAGGGGGGGTCCGAAAAATCGGGATTTTGGAACGACGTCGTTTATGGACGGCCCCTATAAAGAAAGGTCATTCAGAATCAACTCGGTTTCTGTTTTGAGCAAAATCATTGTTGAGCCCATTTTACAATATCAAAAATTGCTTAAGGGGATGTGCAATAATTAGGTAATCGCATGAATTCTCTAAAAAATTGAAATTTCGTAGGGGTAGCCAAATTATTACATAAGTCGGGGAGGGGATCAGGATATTATTATGAGCGATTATCAATGGGAGGGGCAAAAACTCGATTACGTAATTGTTTCACGTCCTCTAACGCTAGAGTAACTCCATTTATAAAATACCCTAGTTCATTGATATTGCAATTAACCAGGAATCTAGCGAGCTTATTTGCCAATAAAGCATTTCTTGAATGTCAAGCTTTGCCAAATGCATACTTTACTTATCAATGACGTGAACTGACACGGGAGCAAAGTCTACACTCAGTGTTAGTTTAAAAGGTGGGACATGCATAAACAGGAACATAGAAAGCAAAGCGCGCCATGCCTCACTGTTGTACTTCTCAGGTAGTTCAAGCCTGTCTCCACCTCCCTAGAAGGACGTTCGAAGCAGGAGAATGTGTCTCAGGAACAGTCTTAGTGACTTCCAAGACCTTCGCGTTTCTTAGATCCCTGCGCATTCAATTAATCGGAACCTCCAAGTCGCACTTGATGGGAAATTGTTGTCAGGGTGGAGCGCGCATTGATACCCGGTGCTATACTTCGGCTGTGTGTTTGGCCGGCTGCAATCTGACCCTGAACCCCGGAACGCAGCGGTTCCCTTTCAGTGTATTCCTGCCGAATTTTTGCCCTTCAACTTATTGTTGTAAGTTGGTTTGAACTTTTCCTACCTGAAATAAACAGTCGTTTAAACCGCTAAAAAGTATCACAGAATCGTTCCTTTCTCTTAAAATTTTCATGGTAAAATAAGGGGCCGTCCATAAACGACGTCGTTCCAAAATCCCGATTTTTCGGACCCCCCTCCCCCCAAAATCGCCTTGCGTCGTTTCTGGGGACCCCTCACCCTAAGGCGACGTCCTTTTCGGGTTACCCCCCCCCCCGATAAAAGTGTAGTACATGCAGTACTGTAACGTTTTTTTGTTACCATGCAGCGGAATCAATTGAATAAATCCCTACAACCACTCTGGGAAGCGTTTCTGTATGTAGAAACGTTCGACAGAATGTGCATAAATCGAAAATAATGCAATCGAAGTACCCTACCCTAAAATTCCGAAAAAAGCGATGTCGTTTTTTGCTAACCCCCTCCCCCTCCTGGTGCGTCGTCTATCGTCGCATTTCAGCCGACCCCCCTCCCCCCTGGAACGACGTCGTTTATGGACGGCCCCATAAGAACAACATGCTGGGCAAAAAGCGCCGTAAAATAGAATAAAACGGCGTTTGTGTGTGAAGCCAAGAAAATTTTTGACTTTTCTTTAACTAAAAGGTGATCTACTGTAATATGTCATAACTTTAATCCAGATTTGGTGGAACTGTAGAACTTGCATCCAGCAGAGATTCACTGACTGACCCTTCCCTCCATTGTTTCACAATTTTAGAGAAAACTTTGTTTGGTGTTCTGTAGTGCTTAACAATGTTTCAAGCTTGTAATATATATTTTGGTGTAAACAGCAAAAAGTGGTTTTAGAAAACACTCGACGAAAGCCTTGCCTCTAATAATAAAACGTAGTCATAGTCAAACGGTTTGACTACCTGGTCTTCGTTTGACCACGTATTTATAGTACGAAGGTAGTCAAACTTTGACTTTGACTACCTGTCGTCCGTTTGACTGCAACATCACAAAAGTATTAACTATGACTTTGACTTTGACTACACTATCTACAGGAATTGAGTGACTTTAAACAGAAAACAAACTTGATTTTAGCCAAAGATGGCGAAGTCTACTACAAAGTCCAAGCCAACATAGACTGGGACCGACAGTGCTCTCACATCCACGAGTACTTGACGGTGATTGGTCAATCTCCCACCTTTCCTACCGTAGTCAACGTGCCTCAAGTGCTGATACAAGACCAACTGCGCTCCCTGGAGTTCGTCCTGGACAAGAGCGGCTACCATCCCTCAGATACTATCCGCTGTCAAATCAGAAGCAACGAGCCGAACTGTCAAAAACCATTTCAAGTTAAGAAACTGCAACTGATCCGGCTAACCGGCTACCGTAGTCTCGAGATTGGCATCTATCATGACTATCACCACTGTAAACATGAGACCACTATACGACTGGACAAAGAGCCGATGAAGAAATGGCACACAGCAGTACTGAAAGAGACAAAAATCGAACATTCCGGAACGAGTTTTGGCGCCGAAGTCAAACTGCCCACTGATCTGATTTCAAGTTTCGCGCCGGTGTCTCGAAACGACTCTTGCTTCCACCCGATTACTGTACAGTATCAGCTGAAGGCTAAAGTGAGAATCGGATCAAAGGATCTCCATGTTACTGCACCGATTTTGATTGGATGTCATGCTAAAAGCCATGCAGGTATGACGTTGAAATGGTATTTGGTGTTTGTTACAGGATGCTTAGTACACAGTTTTTTTAGAAGGTTGGAGAGAATTCTGCGTCAAGTCTAAGAAACTGTTAGCATTAGAAAGCAGAGGATACTGTGTCGATTGTGATTGATTGATGTGAAAACTCTATTTTTTTCTGCTTCAAATAGTACCTCTCTTTGTGCATGTATGATAGCTCTAATGCAATCCATCATAAACCGATGATCAATAGTTTTTAAATATGGTACGAACAAACAGACCTCTGCACATTTGCTTTTCTTTCCGGTTCAATGCAGTGCTGTGCCTAGCGTACTAAAAACCTATACAAAATTATTCCTAAAAAATTCTCCATATGGCCCGACCCGCTCGGAAGAAATGGACATTCAAGGGATCATATCAAATTAAAGCTCTGAATTTGATGGTATAGCATAAAGTTGGCGATTTGAATTCGATATTGTATGGTATAGTACTAGCTAATTCAGTTTGAATTTGGTTGGTATGAACTCGGTACAGTAGTTTTAGTTTGCTGAGATAATGTCATAGAAGCCTTTGGAAATTATGCTCAATATACCTTTCTTGAGATTTCTATAATCAAAACAAGTAGAAAGGATTGGGAATATATTTTGACGCATTTGAAAAGTGCCAACAAACTATTAGTACTAAAATGAAAAGGCCTCACCAAAATCATTTGAGAGCCTGTTAAAAAGTCTTTGGAAACCGAATTTCGCGTTTCCACTGCTGATATTTAAGAGTAATCGGTGTTTTTCGAAGCCCTTTTTATCGTCTTTTGATTGTTTTTAGTTCTAAAACACTATTTGGCAGCTTAAAAGAGCGATTTTTAGCCTCCTTCATACATGTGCATGGGGGGTGCCCAGGGGGGACAGGGGGGGACGAAAATGAAAATCTACCAAACGTTGCTAGAGGCTGCTAGAAAGCCTCCAGATGCGTTTTTAAGCCACAGAAATCAATTTTGGCAACTACGCACCCTTCCTCCGGGCAACTACGCACCAAAGCCGAAATCTTTTCAAATTTTCCTGTAAAATTTCGATTTTTTGGCAATGTTTCTATCAAAAAAGTGTTTTTTTGGCAATTTTTTGTCGAAAATTTGATTTTTACGGCAATTTTTTGAATTTTAACCGAAAATTTCGTATTTTTAGCCAAAATTTTGGACAAAATAAAATTTCCCGCCAAAATTTTGGGCGAAAATTCAAATTTCCCGGCAAAATTTGAATTTCCCACCGAAAATTTGCACCTATATCCAGGCAACTACGCACGGAGACCTGGCCGTCCCTCCCTGAGCCACCGACCATGCACATGTATGGCCCCCTTACTGAGAAAAACATGCTTAAAACGCGTTTTTAGATGTTTTGAAGTTTTTTAAAATTTTGGAGCCCTTCTGGGCGGAACACACCTCCTCAAGTGGCCCGGACCGACCTGCTACACATGTATTCAGACTCTATAGACTCTATCAAGTTAATTAATTCGATCGGACAGAATAAAAATCATTGAAACCTGACTCGGACGGGTTTACAAAGACACTATCTTTTTTCTGCACCAATTAACCGGTAGAACCATATCTCTGCTTCCTAACTTTTCTTCACAAAATCTAACAGACACATTATACATTTTACAACTGGAAACTGTCATCACAATAACAATCTGACGTATCATTCAGCTACTCTCAATTTATCACAGCGAAGGGCAACAAACCAACAAACAAGGGAGAATAGAAGATGCTGAAGAAAAAAAACAGAACAACGAACAAACAACCAACCAACGCACGTCAATCAAAAACCAGGTCTCCGGCCCCGCCCACCCACCCACCCACCAATCAACAATAAATATAGCCATTTCAGTCAGATCAATGCGAGTGAGAGTGACCCATCGTAATCACACACGGAATCAGCGCCCCAACAATCAGTGCGATCAGTTCGTTGAACTTGAACGCAGCGCCATGACTGTGCGAATGCCCCGCAGAGGGGGCGGAGCCGGCGCGTCCGTCCTCGGCGCTCATTGGCGCATAGCCGCCGCCGCCCGTTGATTGGTCAGAGACGATCTCGGGCAGCACATGCACCGTAGCCACGTAGAGAAAGGTACCGGCTGAGAAAAGCATTAGCACGCCGGTTGTGTTTAGAGATGATAATGTTTCGCTGCCTCCCTGCAGCAGAGAAATTTGCATAAAGCTCCTCCGCCTCTTGCTAATACCTGAATGATACCAATGTAGGTGATAATGGCCAGAACTGGCGCGGCCAACGCGAACACCAATAGATGCTTGCGAACGCGCGCTTTCTCCAGTCCTTCGTGCATGAGAAATGTGACCAGACCAAACGCGGCCGGCGCCTGAAAGTTGTCTGACTGTCGTACATGGCTCGACGCCCCCACCCAAACCGCCGCGACCCTCCAAACCAGTAGGTGCAACCCCAAATTTTCGGATTTTGACTACCTCCTACACTTTTTTTTACCGACAGTTTAGGGTGAACTCTTTCAAAACCAGCCACTTGTTTCGTATTTCGCCTACGGTAGCGTGTTTTAGGCAAAAAGTGGACCTAATTTGTGGTCGGTTTGAGCCAGGGCTGTTTGTTTTCCGCAAAAAAACTCAAGCCGGTTTTTTTCAGTATTTTCCTAAAGTTATTTTCCGAGATGACAGGAAACATTTTTTAACAATCGCTTTTTAGTGCAGAATTCAATGAAATAGCGTGAGTTTTATTACAAAATGCACTAATTTCATCTTTTAAAGTAGTAATTTGATTTTAAAACAACAAAAATACAATAATAAAAGTTGCCTGAAAATGGTACCAGTATTTTTTTGCCAAAAACAGCTACTGTAAGTTATGCCAAGAAAATGCTTGTTGTAAGGCTTCTATTAACGTAAATTCACAGCATTTGAAGCGAATTTAACCAGTTATTGTAACCATTTCCTTTAAAAACTTGCTCGAGTTTTTTCCCGCATTTTAGTTTTTTTCCGAGCCCCTAGGAAAAAAACCGTTTTTTTTTGAAAAAAAACGAAAAAAACCGACCCAACAGCCCTGGTTTGAGCCTCCCACATTTTCGTTAGAATAAGGCGATTTTCCTGTGGTAAAAAAGTAATAAAACTATCAATTTAAGTGCTCAAGTTAAGTCTTTCAACCGAAATTTTTATGTAACCGCCTCTTGTTAGGAGCACAGTGGGCACTTCAAGAATGACGATTTATACAATTAGAAAATATTGCAGTGGCAACAGAAATAGGAATTAGGGATCGACTTTAAGTTATCTGTCTGTCAATAGTCAATCTGTCAAAACTCAAGGGCTATCTAACGGTATGAACCACTTTCTCCAGCTCAGCTACTAAGCAAAATAGTGAAACGGCTTTATTTCTGGCGGTTTTGCGGTACAAAAGGTGTACTGTTGCTATGGGTATTCGAATCTGAATTGGGTATGGGTATGGGTAGGTATTTTTTAAAATACCCATACCCGGGTATGGGTATGGGTAGGTATTTTAAAAATACCCGGGTATCGGGTATAAATCGGGTATTTTTCATTAAAATCGCGAAATTCGCTAAAAATGTCAGATTTCACTTGGTTTTGCAAAAATAGATTTTTAACCGCTTTTTTGGACGACTGTAATATGCTCAGTGTAGATGATGTAGTAGTAACCGTTACAGTTTTACTTCACAGTCACTAGAACAGTTGTGAATTTCTAGTACTTTGGTAGATCAAGATTAACAAAAACGAATCAGATTTCTGAGTACGATTTCAAATAGTAATTCCTGGTTCTGGCTAACCGACGACAGTTATATAAAAATTTCAGCTTGCTCTAGATAAAGTGTTGGCCAGGGGTGTTGGCCATAAAAAACCACGGTCTTTTTTCTAGTTTCTGTATAATTTTAAATGGTTGCCATTCTGTTAATTTTCAACCGAATGAGAAGATTTTTGGCATTATTATTAGTTGTTAAGAGTTTGTTTTGGCCAAGTCCTAGTGTGCTAGCCTTCTATAGCCTCGAGTTACGCCCTTCCGAAATCAACGGACCCGAATTTTCAGACGTCAGTTTTGAACGTAAATATCTCACTAACCCTTCATCGGATTAATTAAGCCAAAAATTAGCATTGTCAAAAACTAGGATGGTGTCCTCTAAACATAAAGCACGGTTGTATGGCCTAATTTAGGTGTTCATTGTGTTGGCTTGGTTGAGGCGATTGTAATCCACGACCCTACCCGCTTTCTGTGCAACCGTCATTTTTCAGAATACTAATTTTCACCTTGACTGAAACTAAACATCCGCCAGGTTTTAGCCCGTTGTCTTAGAAAGCTGAGCTCTGCAGGTTCTTAAGCCCATATAAAGATTGGTTAATCTGAGAAATTTGGGCAAGGTCCGATGATATTTATTCGGTTCGTGAGATATTTATGTTGAAAATTGACGTCTGAAAATTCGGGTCAGTTCAATTCGGATGGGCATAACTGCAGGCTGCAGAAGGTTAGCCGGCTAGGACTTGGCCAAAACAAACGCTTAGCAAATACATATTAATAATCGTGCTAAAAATCTTTTCATTCGGTCGAAAATTGACTGAATGGCGGCCATTTGAAATTATTCGGAAAACTCAAAAAAATGATCAGGCGTTCTTTTTTTTGCCCAACACTCTACTTCATAGTATGCATAGTAAAGTTGTAACCTTCTAATTAAAGTCCAACCAAATTTATTAGCCTTATAACAGTAGTTTTTCTCAAAGAGAGCACAAATATAGAAGCCCGATTTCTGTTAGAAAGAAGTAAACGAGAGGCAAGCAACTTACTGCATGCACGCAAAAGACTCCTTATGTACTGTACGTACCTTTGCAAAAATTCAGCTTCAGTCAAGTACCATGTTTTATGCATGTCATGTATACAGTGTATAATGTCAATCTTCCAGCTAGAGATTGAGGCGCAACATCCTAGAGCGTTCCTTTCTGAGCCCGCAAACGTTTTTCAGTAAGATGCTTAGTGATGTTTTATGCATAAAATTAAAAACGCCAAAATGCTTAATTACACAATTCTTGAAACAAATGTAGGTAGGAGGATAACTAATCGTTTCGAAAGAGTAAAGAGACTGTATGATGCATGGTGAAAACGGTAAGTATTTCTATTTAACAATTGAGAGAATTTTTGCTCAGTCTTTTACCAAAATTAATGCGTGTGCTTGCGCGATTTTTTCTAAAAATACCCATTTAAATACCCGGTATTTTTCAAAAAATCGGGTATACCCGGGTATGGGTATTTCAAAAAGTACCCGGGTATGGGTATACCCAATTTCAGGTAGTTTTCCTCAAAAATACCCAGGTATGGGTATGGGTATACCTGATCAACAGTAAAAAGGTGGACCTAATTTGGGTCATGTCTGCTATTTTGGATCAAATCAGTTTGTAGAATACCCATACCCGGCCATACCCCTCCCACCCCCACCCCCCCGGAGGGAGGAAATTTTCGCTTATTTAAGGCAAAAGGAGGAGGGATCCCGGAGGGAGGAAATTTTCGCTTATTTAAGGCAAAAGGAGGAGGGATCCCGGAGGGAGGAAATTTTCGCTTATTTAAGGCAAAAGGAGGAGGGATCCCGGAGGGAGGAAATTTTCGCTTATTTAAGGCAAGTCTGCAGTAGAGTTGTAAAAAAAAAGTTTTTTTTGAAGGCCAAAAAAAAGCTTTTTTTATGAAAATTTTTCATTTCGAAATTTTTTTTTTCAAAATTTTTTCCTAGCATGAAATATAGCTTGTAGGAGATGCAAGGATGCATCAGAAGCAACTTTAGATGCAAAAGCTGATACTTTGGTTCAAACATAGTGTTACAGCCTCAGAGTCGATATTCTACCTGCTGCAGCATTGCTCTTAGAGTGGCTGCTGCCCTTCAAAACCTATTATTATGCTTAGAATAGGCAAGAAATTGATAGAACTGCACTTCTAATGTATATCTGAGGCTAAATTCAGCGATTTTCCCCCAAAATTTCCATACTGTGAATAAAATAAAAAATTTTCGAAATGGGCCTTCAAAAAAAAGCTTTTTTTTAAAAAAGAAAGCCTTTTTTTAAGAAAAGAGCCTAACAACACTAGTCTGCAGAAACACTTTTTCACTCCCCTTATTGCATGAACGGCATGAAATGAAACCTAACTTTGACTGGTTTTCATCTACACACTAACACCCTGACGCAGTACAGTACAGATTGGATTAAAAACTGTACAAAATCATACATCGAACAGAGGATTTTGTTTGACAGAGTGAAAAAGAACAAGGAAAGCTGAAAATAGCTTACCTTATGCAGCATGATGGCCAGAAAAACAATGAACTGAATGTCAGTATGCTTCGTAGTGGAAGCTGCACCCAGGGCTATGCCATCAGCTAAAACAACCACAGTCAGTGCAGGCATTTTGTCCATACTTTTACTACTACTTAGTTACGCATAGCCATACATGTACTAGGGGGTTTGGGGGGTTACCCCCCTGCTGGAAAGGCCAAACACCCCCTCACCCCCCGAGACAGGTTAAGGGACCCCTCCCCCCGACCAAAAATACAAGTGGTGGTAGTGGCTCCAGTATTAACAAACTGGGTCAGAAATCACTAATTTTTAGCCTAAAATTCACTTGAAAAGCCTTTGGAAACGGAATTTGGCGTTTCCACTGCTGATATTTAAGAAAAATCGGTGTTTTTGGAAGCTCTTTTTGTCATTTTTTGCTTGTTTTTAGCTTTAAAACGCTATTTGGCAGCTTAAAATAGCGATTTTTAGCGTCCTTACTGAAAAAAATCGTGCTAAAAACGCATTTCTAGGCGTTTTGGAGCTTTTTGAAATTTGGGACCCCCCACCTGGGCGAAACCCCCCTCGACGCCCCACCTGAGGAAACCCCCCCTACCCCCCTCCACCCAGGTCGGCCCGGAGCTGTTACATGTATGCGCATAGCCAGCCTTGGTTACATATCCTTAGAGGCTAAATTAGTTATAAAAGGATATGCATACTAAGTATAACTCATACATGTAACAGGTCATCCGCCGAAGGGGGAGGGGGTTGGGGGTCTGAGCTGAGCCAAAATTTTTGGAGGGCGGTTGGGCACTAAAAAAACGTTCAAAAATCGCAAATTTTTGACTACAAATCGTCAAAAATCGCTAATTTTGGCTGAAATACAGCTAAAAAGTGCTGTTTTGCAGGCGATTTTGGCAATTTTTGTGTCTGAAATTGTACAAAAAATCGCAAAAATTTGCTCAACAATTTACTTGCCAGAAAAATCGGAGGGGGGGATCGGCAAAATCGTCTCGGGGGGTCCCCATCCGGAATGGGGGTGTCTGGCCTAAGTCGGGTGTGGGCAGACTCCCCTGTTACATGTAAGGTATACAGTAGCTATACTTGGCTCTAAGCCGCCGCTTAGCCTAGTATAGCTCTATAGCCAAACTCGTCTAGATAGCCAAAGATTGCTATAAAGAAGCCCGGGTGGCAGAAGCATAAATGGGCTAATAAACCCACCAGCCGCATGCACAACCAATCCTATGGTGGCGGTGACTTTGTAACGTGGCTGCACAGGACCCGAGTCCACAGCTGAAACACTGAACTCTAATTGAATCTTACAGAAACGCACCAATTCATTATTAGAAATGGCAAGTAGTGTCATCTCATGGATCTGGCTGACATTAAAATATGTTAAAATAGAGCCCAATCGAAGACCAACGGTGCATGAACCGGAGCTAAACCCCTCCAAGTTGGGTTGGCAGGGATTGTCGGACTCATTTCCTGGTGTTTGACAGGCTCCATTCAAACGATCGCCCTTCATTCGTTTCTTAAGCTAGGATCACAACTAGCATAGGGTTTTGTAGCTGTTCCAATGGCCTTTCATTTTCCAGTACTCCATACTATTTCCAGACCGGTTAGCGAAATATTCACTGAAAACTACGAAATTGTCACAAAATGTCACTCCATTTTTTCGAAAATTGGTTACAAATTATTGTGCAAAGGCTTTGTCAAGCTAATGTTTCAACAAAAGTTAGGCATGAGTTGGCCAAACAAAATGAGCGCACTAAAGTGTGCTGTTTAGAAGGAGGGGTAATTTGGCCTCTCAAAAGGTGTTCGAAAAAATTTATTCTGCAAAGCTTAGTGGTCAGTAGACCATTAGATGCAGTTTTGTGTGCTGAGTTCGAAAATACATTCGATTTAGCTAGATTCGCTTTGGATCCGGAGAAATCTGCGTCCAAATTTGTGATCTACCGTATTTCTTGAGTGGGATTACTCGCTAGCATAAGCATAAACCATGGTACAAAGCAGTTTTTCTCATGTACTTTTTGCTGCAGATTCCGAAAATAACCATATGTTCTTCATGATCTGGAAACGGGAGTTCCAGAAAATGAAAGGCCATTGGAACAGCTACAAAACCATGCGAGTCGGGATCCTAGCTTAAGAAACGAATGAAGTGTGATCGTTTGAAATGAGGCCGTCAGCCAAGTGAAAATGACGCCAAAACTTGCTGTCGACCCAACTTTGAGGGGGTGTAGCTCCGGTTCCAGGAGGTCTCTGGTGGCCGGGCGGAATGCACCATTGGTCTTCGACTGTGGTCTATTTTAACCAATTTTAATATGTAGATATATGAGATGACCCTACTTGCCGTCTCTAAGCTGTCACAAAATGCCTCTTAAACATTGTCAGGTATTGGTTACTGCGACCGGGACAGCTATAACAACTGACCGGAAGTAGCAGGGGAGGTGTTTCTGGCCATTTGATCCACCACCAACATGAAGAGGAACCCGATTACTAAGGCAAAGCCGATTATTCGGTCCACTTCCACCGTCACTGGTGCAGAGGCTGAGTGCTGATGTTGGTGCGAGTGCTGACTTGTGGACGGAGACTTATCGGCTGAAATGATAAGTCAATCCCTAAACTACACACCACCCTTTCACCTCTACCAAACAAACACTCAGTTAGTGTGTATTTGAATATGGCATGAATTAATTTGTTTCCATTAAACCATACATGTAATAGGGGCAGGGGTCTGTCTGCCCCCACCCGACTTAGGCAAGACCCCCGGATGCTCCCCGAGACGACTATTTCCGACCCCCCCGTCCGTTTTTTCTGGCAAGTAACTTCAGACAACAAAAATTGCCAAAACCACCTGTAAAACAGCACTTTTTAGCTGTATTTGAGCCTAACTTAGCGTTTTTTGACCACTTTTAGCCATACATGTAACAGGTCATCCGCCGATGGGGAGGGGGGGTTGGGGGGGGGGGGTCTGGCGCCGGCCGGGGGGGTCTGAGCCAAAATGGTGGGGGGGGGGGGGGGGCACTAAAAAACGCTCAAAATCGAGAAAAATCGCAATTTTTGGGCTAAAAATCGCCAAAAATCGCTAATTTGGGCTGAAATACAGCTAAAAAGTGCGGTTTTGCAGGCGATGTTGGCAATTTTGGTGCGTGAAAGTGTACACACTTGCAAAAAGTTGCTCGAAAGTTTACTTGCCAGAACAATCGGAGGGGGGGGGTCGGTGAAATCGTCTCGGGGGGGGGGGGGTCCCCATCCGGGGGGGGGTCTGGCCTAAGTCGGGTGGTGGGCAGACCCCCCCCCCCCAGACCCCCCCCTGTTACATGTATGCTTTTAGCCAAAAAATTGAGCATGCTTTACGATTCTTCAGCGTTTTTAGTGCCCAACCACCTCCCTAGAATTTGGGATCAGACCCCCGGCTGGGGCCAGACACCGGCGTGTTCCCAGTTCCGACTTTCCCAATTCCGACTTTCCCAGTTCCGATATTCCCAGTTCCGACATTTCCCAGTTCCGACTTTCCCAGTTCCGACTTTCCCAGTTCCGACTTTCCCAGTTCCGATGTTCCGACAATAACATTCACTATATTATATAAAGACAAGACTCTGGTAAAATATACAAGAATATGTAGCTACATAATGCTCAATGAGTAGGCTTAGGTTCATTGCTTAGGCTTAGGGGTTAGGTTGAGGCTTAGGCCTTACAGCTTAGGGGTTAGGTTCAGGCTTAGACTTAGAGGTTTGGTTCAGGCTTAGGCTTAGGGGGAGGTTAAGGTTTAGGCTTAGGGGTGAGGTTCAGGCTTAGACTTAAGTTCAGGCTTAGGCTTAACTTAAGGGTTAGGTTTAGGCTTAGACTTAGGGGTTAGGTTCAGGGCTAGGCTTAGGCTTAGACTTAAGGGTTAGGTTTAGGCTTAGACTTAGGGGTTAGGTTCAGGTTCAGGCTTAGGCTTAGGTTCAGGCTTAGGCTTAGGCTTAGACTTAAGGGTTAGGCTTAGGCTTAGACTTAGGGGTTAGGTTCAGGTTCAGGCTTAGGCTTAGCTACAGGCTTAGGCTTAGTAGGAGATTCAGGTTTAGGCTCAGGCTTAGGGGTGAGGTTCAGGCTTAGGGGGTTAGGTTCAGGAAAGTCGGAACTGGGAAAATCGGAACTGGGAAAGTCGGAACGTGGGAAAAGTCGGAACTGGGAACGTCGGAACTGGGAAAGTCGGAAATGGGAAAGTCGGAACTGGGCACAAACCCAGACACCCAACTAGGGCCCGACCGGATACAAATTTCTACCGGATCCGGATCCGGATCCGGATACGCCCATATCCGGCCGGATCCGGATCCGGATATGCCGGATATCATTGATCAACTTAAATTTTTTTAGAATGCAATAAACCACATATATACATTTCTTTGTTCTATAACAGTTGATTCAAAACATCAAATAATTGTAGTTCAAACTATGGTTGGATGATATCGGGGTTTTTGCGATGCAAGTGATATTGCATATGAATACATATATGCATGCAATTTCTAGTGCACATTGATATTGCATATATCATATGCTTGCAAAAATGAGATATGTACATATTTTTTGCATATTTGCATATTTTATCACCGCGGCTAGAAATTGATAACTGGACGCTTTCCAAGCATTTTCATTACAGACCTCATCTCGAAAAAGCAGAAGGGGAAACACAGTTTGGCATGAAAGTTCAGCTCATTTCGTAATTTTTAGATAAAAATGGTTGACATCACAGCAATTTGGCTAAATTATTGTTTGCATGTTCAAATTTGTTCTCTCTAATGTGATGTGGTATACTTAGCCGATCTTTGGTAGAGCTGTCCTTGTTTTACAAACTAAAAAATTCAGAATTTGAAAAATCTCAGTTGAGATTTCCATTCTTTGCGAGTTGAGTTTAGAGTCTCAAGCCATTCATCTTCATTCTGCAACTGAAAAGAGACGCTTTCATCTCGTAAAGTAAAGATTTACAGTATAAACTTGCCTCAATAATAGTTAGTTTTTTTATTTCAGATTTTTTATTTTTAATTAAATGAAAAATTAGCAAAAACAAGGCGACTATCCTAAACATAGAAATCCAGTCTGCATGGCTGGTTTGTGATGTTCATTGTATCACATTAGTATTATTATTTTTGTTAAGAGAAGAGTTTGTTGTCAATTTTGAACGTAAATATTTCAAGAGCCCTTCATCGAATCTTTGCCAAATTTTGCAAGTTAACCAATCTTTATATGGACTTAAAAACCTTGCGGCCTAAACCACTACACCAACTGTGCCGGCACGCAAGTTATACTTGTTAAACAACAACATTTCTACATTTTCGGGCTTCAGAGAGGAGCGATCGCCTTCCGAAATCGAGCCAGCAGTCTTAAATGTTTGCTCGCTAGCTACCGTACCGATAGGAGCAATTAAATACTTCCTGGCAAGCTGCAAAACTGTTTTAGAACCATACAACTGCGCAAATTCTATCAAACATTCGGTCGAATGCAATATTTATGTTCAAAATACGTAAAAATCACGTTTTCTCATCTGTGACTGATATCCGGCATATCCGGCAGGTAATATCCGGATCCGGTACCGGATCCGGATATGGCCATATCCGGCCGGATCCGGATCCGGATCCGGATATCCGGTCGGGCCCTACACCCAACCCCTTCCAACTTTGGCGGATGACCTACGGTCACAGGGCTGTAGCCATATTCACCTATTAGGCTATATTTAGCTATACAGAACAAAGTATCATCCATAAATCGACTGAGGGGGTCCCCCAACTTGGGCTCGAGCCACCCAAACGACCTCACCCAACCAGTATATAACATACATGTAACAGGTCATCCGCCGAAGGGGGGAGGGGGGTTGGGGGGTCTGGCGCCGGCCGGGGGGGTCTTTGCCAAAATTTTGGAAGGGGGGTAGGGCACTAAAAACGCTCAAAAATCGAAAAAATCGCAATTTTTGGGCTAAAAATCGCTAATTTGGTCTGAAATACAGCTAAAAAGTGCTGTTTCGCAGGCGATTTTGGCAATTTTTGTGTCTGAAATTGTAAAAAATTGCAAAAATTTGCTCAAAAATTTACTTGCCAGAAAAATCGGAGGGGGGTCGGGAAAATCGTCTCCAGGGGGTCCCCATCCGGGGGGTCTGGCCTAAGTCGGGTGGGGGCAGACCCCCCAGACCCCCTGTTACATGTATGGTATCTAATGAATATAGTGAAATAGTCAAGGCATCTATAAATTCATAGGTTACACACAGAGTTGTTATTTATAGCTGTTGAACCACCGTTTTCCCACAGCTATCTATAGCTAAAAAAAGCTATTTGTAGCTGCAAAGCTATCCATAGCTTAATCAGCGGTTAGCTGTTACTAATTTCAGCAGACAGATTCAGAACGCAAACTTAAACTAAAACTGCCACTTGCCAAATTTGAGAAACAACACACTTTTGGGCAGTGTTAGTTTACTTTTCAAAAGATGCAGTTCACAAATTATGGCGGCACAAGAGAACAAAACAAAAAGTTGCGTTTGATTGCATCAGAAAGATCGTTACGCTTCAGTTAATCTCCTCCCAACTAAACTCTATGTTCGAGACTGGATCGTGTCCTAGCTCACAATCGGGGTTCGGTATTTTCACAAAAAGCCGAACACTTGAAAAAGGATCCCTTATTTCTCTAATTTCACACATATCACAGTCAGGTACTTAACGCCGTTTATGGTACTGACTACTGGCACCATATGGTACCGGTACCTAGGCTAGTGGCACCATATGGTATCCCTATCCATGGCCATGGGTGCCAGTACCATATATGGTACGAAATGTGAATGGATTGGTACCATAACATGATACTGGTACAGGTACTAATGCCACGGTAGGGGTACCATTTATATGGTGCCACTAACCTAGGCACTGGTAGCATATATGGTGCCAGTACCATAAACGGCGTTAAGTGCCTGATTGTGTCATTATAGCACAACTTTTACCTACCCGCCGGTTTTTGTTTCTGTTCAATTAGTTGGTTTTCTTTTTCAGCCGGAGCATCTCTGGCCTTCCTCTCTAAGTCCTCATTTACATTGTCACTTTTAATCGCGCGTTTCTCTCTGGTTTTCTCTGCACCATCAACCGCCTTCGGTTGCTTATTTTCTTGTTCAGTCAACTTGGAAGTTGCTTTCGGCTTTTCCTGCTGAACCTCAGCCAACTTGTCCGGGGACTCGGGCAAGTTGGCCTCAGGTATCTGCTTCTTGGCAGGCGGCACTTCGCCGGCCGATTGGCCAGGGCGCACTTGAACGTGCTCCAAAATGTGCTCGGCCTCATGACGCGACACCACTGAGTGGTGGTGATCGTCGGCTGTAATATGCAAATTTTCTCTACGCTCCAGGCTTTTTGCTACTCTAATAACACAGTCAGGGAGATAATCACATACATGGTATTGGTAATCAAAATATTTGGGAGCCATACCAACCAGGGTTGTTTGTTGTTTTCCAGAAAAAATTCAAGCCAGTTTTTTTCGGTTTTTTCCAACAGTAATTTTCCGATATGAAAGTTAACAATCGCTTTTTATTGCAGATTTGAAAGAAACAGCGTGAGTTTTACTACCAAATGCACTAATTTCATGTTTTAGAGTAGTAATTTGATTTTAAAACACTATAAATTGTATAATAAAAGTTGCCTGAAATGGTACCAGTTTTCATTTCGGTTTTTTTTTCGAGGGACTCAGAAAAAAACTAAAATGCGGAAAAATTCAAGCACGTTTTTAGAGGAAATAGGCACAATAATTGGATAAATTCGCTTCAAATGCTTTGAATTTACATTAGTGAACTGTTTCCGAGCATTTTCTTTGCAAAACTAGCTGTTTTAGGCAAAATATACACGTTGTTCAATAGAAAACCGAAATTTACGTTAAGTTCAAGTTTGAGCAGACGGATCCTTATGTCTTGCAATCATTCGAAAGAGCGCGCAATCACCATTCGATTGGTTGGATGCCGGCCAAAAATAAACTACTGGGTCGGGTACTGTAAGAGTTTAAAGTGAGGGTGTTCAGCACACTGAGATTTTCTCCTGTTTTTCAGCTTTTTGCTTTCATCATGTTGTTTGCCTTAAATTCGGAATGAAGAGTCTACAACAAGTTTCTCACAAAGCTCAGCATGTCTCCAGTACTGATTGTTCAAGAGATGAATGCTAAGTGCACGGCCGGCCACTTTTAGACATTCTCTCAATTGATGTGAGCCACTTCAGAAACGCTGTACCCACTCCACTGGACTTGGGTTTGTTTGGCGGCTCTTTTTCAAGCATAGCATTCGGCTCTTGAATAATAAGTACTGGAGACACGCTGAGCTTTGTGAGAAACTTGTCGTAGACTGTTCATTCAGAGTTTGAGGCAAAATACATGATGAAAAAAATAAAAGCTCAAAAACAAGAGGAAAACTCAGTGTGCTGAACACGCTCACTTTAAACTCTTATAGTACCCGACTCAGTGATTTATTTTTCAACCAATCGAACGGCTATTGTGCGCTCTTTCGAATGAGGGCAAGAGATAAAGGATCTGTCTGCTCAAACTAGAGCTCGACGTAAATTCCGTTTTTTTATTGAACAACCTGTATATTCTGCTTAAAACAGCTTAGTTTCGTAAAGGAAATGCTAGGAAACAGTTTATTAATGTAAATTCAAAGCACTTTAAGCGAATTTATCCAATTATCGTGCCTATTTCCTCTAAAAACGTGCTTGAGTTTTTTTCCCGCATTTTATTTTTTTTCTGAGCCCCTCAGAAAAAAAACGGATTTTTCCAAGAAAACACGAAAAGACCGATCCAACAGCCATGATACCATGTATGGTACCGGTAGCATGTATGTGGTTATTTGCCCAACTGAATAAAGCAAAGTACACACCGGATTGAGCACCATAAATGGATTGCACCCCTTCTGGAATAATAACGGCCAGCGCTGTGCCTACTAGCAAACCGGCGCCAAACACTGTCACCATGCGCAGCTTGGACTGAAAGCAGAAACTGATTGAATTTACTTTTCCGCAACCAGTCCAACACCAGTTATTTTTGTTTCTATTCAGTATAAAGAAATTGCTGTTCATCTGAATCACAAGCTAGACCAGTGGCGTAGGCAGGAACTTGCCTGGTTGGGCAACAAGGGCGAGAAAATTTCGCAAAATTAGCCTTCAGAAACGTGCTTAAACAGAATTCTGAGCTTAAAATTGACAGAATTTACAAGTTTTAGTAGTTTAAAGTGGCCTGGTTGGGCTTCTACCCGACAACGGCGAGAAATTTTTGAAAATTTAGCCTTCGAAAACGCAATTAAATGGTATTCTGAGTGTAAAATAGACAGTTTTAGTACACAATTCATTGATTTCTCTTATTCTTGTCTAATTTTTCCTCCCTACCTTCACCGCAAAGAGGTTGCACATACCCTACACCACCTTGCCCTGAATACGCCACTGAGCTAGAGCTGGCAGACCATATCTATCATACAGGCATACATGGGCCGGAAAAATGGGTTGGGGGTAGTCAAAATCCGAAAATTTGGGGGTGGGCCTGACAATTTGGGGGGTCGCGACGATTTTGGTGGTGGGGTCAGGAATAAAAGTCGGCGTCAGGTGGGTGGGTGGGGTCGTTTGGGGGGTCAAGCCCAAGTTGGGGGGGGTGGGCAAACCCCCCAGACCCCCGGCCCATGTATGAATACAGGCAGACATGGGCTAGCATTTCGGCTGAGGGGGGGGGGGGGTAGAATTTTCAATTCCTGAGGGGGGTAGGAGCTCCTGAGGGGGGGGCTGAGGGGGTGGTAAGCCAAAAAGTCCGATTTTTTGCTAAAATCAAGGTTTTTTGGCTTGCTTTTCATTAAAATAAGCTAAAATAAGCTATTCTGAGCTCATTTACACCTAATCCAGGTATATTTTTATCATAATTTTCTATACAAACTTCTTCCAAAAAATTCCTGAGGGGGGTAGCGGCCGGCTGAGGGGGGTAGGTCAGTGGCAGAGGGGGGGGCCAACCCCTCCCCCCTTAGCCCCCCCCCTTTGCCCATGTCTGAATACAGGTAATAGGTGGTCTCACTCCACCCAATAAAGGCAAGACCATTTTTCTCACCTCCACCCATACAGACATGTGCAATCATTTCGTAAATTTTCAAATCCTGATAGGGTACCGCTGGCTGATTGTAAGCCAAAAAGTCAGATTTGTCAAATGAGCTATTCTGAACTCATTTACACGCCTAGGCATATCATAATTTTTATACAAAATTCTTCCTAACAAATTCCTGAGGCGGAAATTTCGCAATTTTGCCAAAAATAATCGATAATCGATATTTATCGATAAAACGTGTCAATATATAATTATTAAAACCATTAATTTCTGTTTGGGATCGGTTCCTGATTCCCCGCCACCAGTTACACCTGATCCCATCATTTTCTGGCTGGGCAGAATCGGTTTACGATAGAACTCCGATAATAAATAAAAAAATAATATAAGCATTATTGTAGTGTGAAGGAGATTAAAGTGAACCTCAGAGAAGGACATTGCGAGAGGAAGAGATCCAGCCAGGTAGCTGCCGAAGAACATGGCAAAGGACAAGACACACAGCCACAGCAGACCTTCCATTTATTATTTTTTCTTTCTTTCTGTATTCTCTTCGCTGAATCTCAACTTTTTTTCTCAGCTACGTTGGTATGTTCGCTTTCTTTAGTCCGTACAGTTAATTGTTAGCTACATTTGTTCCGCTGTTCTCACAAGCTATCTAGCCAACTGCTCTGCCATTAAAGTTCCTTTCTATAGTAGTACTTACACCAAGCCAAACGAAAGACAGAGAGAGCAACAAAACAAAACAAACAAACGCAAGGCCTATCTAACACTAGCCACATAAATTTCGAGCGCAGGAGAGAATCAAACAATTAAACATAACCTACCGTATCCTAAATGGCGCAACAACGAAAACCATGGCATTTCCTGGTTATTAATAAGAGGTGTTAGTTTGTATATCAAATCAAATTATGCATATACAGGGTGTGCCAAAAAAAAACAACCCAGCAGATTTTTCGCTGTAGCAACCGCAAATCTCTACCGATTTGAATGAATCCGTTTTTAAATGAAAGATAAATAAATTCTTGAAAGACTGATGCAACGTTTATTAATATACTATGCTTAGTTCCTGAGATATTCACTCTCAAATTCAAAACTGTGATTTTGGCAGTGAACAAGAGGGAATTTTTCTTTTTCCGCTGCACTTCGTAATAACACGGATTCCTGCTACTGTTGAGGGCTATTGGAGGCTTTACTGGTGACACAGAAACTCGGTTCACTTCAACAGTAAAGTGTCATTAGCCCCCAGCAGTAGGAATCTGCTTTATTATGAAGTGCTACGGAATCGCTCTTGTTCTTTGCCAAAATCTGTTTCGACTTTGAGGGCAAATATCTCAAGAACTAAGCAGTGAATCTCAATAAAAATTGCACCAATCTTTGAAGAATTTATCAATCTTTCATTCAAAAAAGGATTCATTCAAATCGGTTAAGATTCATGGTTGTAAAAGTAAAAAATCTGCTGGGTTGTGTTTATCACTCTTGTTCACTGCCAAAATCTCTGTTTTGACTTTGAGGGCAAATATCTCAGGAACTAAGCAGGCTATCTTAATAAGCGGTTCATCGGTCTTTCAAGAATTTATTTATCTTTTATTTAAAAAAAGATTCATTCAAATCGGTTGCGATTTGCTGTTGCTACGGCAAAAAATCTGCTGGGTTGTTTTTTTTTGGCACACCCTGTACAACAGCCAGACACTTAACGCCGTTTATGGTACCACCACAGGCCCCGAACGTGAGGGTACCATACATATTGTATATCAGTCAGGCACTTAACGCCGTTTATGGTACCGACACCATATAAGGTGCCGGTACCATATATGGTACCGGTAATGGTACCGGTACCGGTAACAACGCGAAGGTGGGGGTACCATATACTGTATGGTGCCGGTACCGAGGGTAGTGGCACCATATATGGTACCGGCACCATACATGGTACCGTCACCATATATGGTACCGGTGCCGGTAACAACGCGAAGGTGGGGGTACCATTTATGGTGCCGGTACCGAGGGTAGTGGCACCATATATGGTACCGGCACCATACATGGTACCGTCACCATATATGGTACCGGTGCCGGTAACAACGCGAAGGTGGGGGTACCATATATGGTGCCGGTACCGAGGGTAGTGGCACCATATATGGTACCGGCACCATACATGGTACCGTCACCATATATGGTACCGGTGCCGGTAACAACGCGAAGGTGGGGGTACCATATATGGTGCCGGTACCGAGGGTAGTGGCACCATATATGGTACCGGCACCATACATGGTACCACAGGCCCCGAACGTGGGGCTACCATACATAGTACCGGTACCATACATGGTGACAGTACCATATATAGTAATACTACCATAGGTACCAAGAACTAAGCATTTAATAAAAATTTCACCATGTTTTCAAGATTTTATCTATCTTTCATGCAAAAAGGATTCATTCAATTCAAATCTGTTGAGATTTACAGTTGCAACAGTAAAAAATTTGCGGGGTTGTTTTTAGTGGACCCTGTGCTACATACATTTACAAATACAAACGGATAATAGAAAAAAAACAATGTGTATTTTGTGTATGGTAAATAAATGTGTATGTGTACACACAAACAACAGTACTTTTATAAAAACGAGCATACCTAGGCTATTTTCTTTTACAAGAACACAGAAATGCGGACAAATATGTCTAGAAAATGCAGAAAACATTTGTAAGAATTCATCCATCTTTGAGTTTCCTACCAGAAAACCTGAGAACAGAACGTTGTGGCGCCGTTTCGGTTACGGTAAGACAGAAGCCTATGCTGGTGCAGATTAGCACTTGCTCGTTGTCTGTTATCTGCAGGGCAGCAATATTTATAACAAGATGGATTTATTTCAGCAGAATTGGATCGAGCGGTCCAGATAAGGACAAATATATGCTTTGTAAAGAAACGTTCATCAAGTGCAAAAAGTGAAAAGTGTCAAAAAAACGTGACTGTTACAAATTTCTAGCACTTTCAAGATTCAGTCAGTCCAATAGGTTCGGCAAAAATTTTAGGTTCCACCGAGATTTGAACTCGGATCGGTGGATTCAGAGTCCAGAGTGCTAACCATTACACCATGGAACCGTTATTGTTCTTTGCATTACTTGTATCTATTATGTCGAGTCACGCCACTTTTGAAACTACTTTCGTGTCTCATGCCTTTATATCTTCATCACCTGCTCACAGTTCCAAATTTCTACTTCATATATTTATACGTCTAAGTCAAACCTAAAATGAATCAAACCAATTCCATCACTGACTATATATCCTTTTCCATTTACACCTTACAAGGAGTAGTTCTGATTATCCAAAGTTCGCTCACTTTTCTGCCAATCCTACGCTATCGAGTGATGCGTTTACGAAAGAGCTACCTAGCCATGGCAACTTTGGCTATCGGAGACTTTTTAAACGGCCTAGGCTTTGTGTTTTGCGGTCCCTATCGACTCAATATCTTGTACACAGGCCGGAAGGGTGAGCTTAAAAGCGCCTGGCAATGTTTGCTCACGCTGCACAACATAATTTGGGTTTTCGGAGAACCTGCCTCGGGCTTGGCTTTGCTGTGCTTAACTTGGGACCGACTCTTATCTGTTACATGTCCCATTTATTACTTCACACTTTCGGCCAACAAGTACAGTATCTATCCGATCATTTTTCTTTCCTGCGCTGTGTTCACAGGACTTCTGGCTTTCGTAGTGGCATTCTTTGAGAGCGAAAAACCTTCGTATGGAGCTCTCTGCTTCACTAACTGGGCTATGGGCGAGAATTATTATTATAAACAGTTCTACAAACTTATCATCACCTTTTCTTTGTTTGGTTCGGTGCTCTTTTACTTGGCCGTACCTGTCATCTACGCAAAGAAGAAAGCTAAGATCCTACCTGAGGATCAGAGGAATGATAAAGCTCAGGCAAGTTGTGGTTTTGTTTAAATCCAATTAAACTCCTTCCAACAAATTCAATACCGCAGAAAACATATGGTTTATTTGAAGTTCATGTGTTTTGAACATAAATATTGTGTTTTGGGGGAAATACAGGGTGTGCCAAAAAAAAAACAACCCAGCAGATTTTTTGCTGTAGCAACCGCAAATCGCAACCGATTTGAATGAATCTTTTTTTAAATAAAAGATAAATAAATTCTTGAAAGACTGATGAATCGCTTATTAAAATAGCCTTCTTAGTTCCTGAGATATTTGCCCTCAAAGTCAAAACAGAGATTTTGGCTGTGAACAGGGCTGTTGGGTCGGTTTTTTTCCTCGGTTTTTTTCGTTTTTTTCCGGAAAAAAACCGGTTTTTTTCCGAGGGGCTCGGAAAAAAACTAAAATGCGGAAAAAAACTCAAGCAAGTTTTTAAAGGAAATAGGCTAAATAAATGGTTAAATTAGCTGCAAATACTTCGAATTTACGTTAATAGAAGCCTTACAAGCATTTCCATGGCATAACTTAGCTGTTTTTCGCAAAAAATACCGGTGCCATTTTCAGGCAACTTTTATTATTGTATTTTTGGTGTTATAAAATCAAATTACTACTCTAACAGATGAAATTAGTGCATTTTGTAATAATACTCACGCTATTTCGTCGAATTCTGCAATAAAAAGCGATTGTCAAAAATTTTTTTCTGTCATCTCGGAAAATAACTTTCGGAAAAAAACCGGAAAAAAACAGGAAAAAAACCGGAAAAAAACCGGCTTGAGTTTTTTTCCGGAAAACAAACAGCCCTGGCTGTGAACAAGAGTGATAAACACAACCCAGCAGATTTTTTACTTTTGCAACCATGAATCTTAGCCGATTTGAATGAATCCTTTTTTGAATGAAAGATTGATAAATTCTTCAAAGATTGGTGCAAATTTTATTGAGATTCACTGCTTAGTTCTTGAGATATTTGCCCTCAAAGTCTAAACAGATTTTGGCAAGGAAGAAGAGCGATTTTGTTGCACTCCATAATAAAGCAGATTCCTACTGCTGGGGGCTAATGACATTTTACTGTTGAAGTGAGCCGAGTTTATGTATCACCACTAAAACCTCCAATAGCCCTCAGTAGTAGCAGGAATCGTTTTATTTCGAAGTGGAGCGGAATAGTAAAAAATCCCTCTTGTTCACTGCCAAAATCACAGTTTTGAATTTGAGAGCCAATATCTCAGGAACTAAGCAGAGTACATTAATAAACGTTACTTCAATCTTTCAAGAATTTATTTATCTTTCATTCAAAAGGACTCATTGAAATCGGTTGAGATTTGCGGTTGCTACAGCGAAAACTCTGCTGGGTTGTTTTTTTTTGGCACACCCTGTATAACCGGTTGGGGCAGACCATACTCCATTTGGAGTAGTTGGCCTGCGGTTAGCGTTTTCGAAAATAGGCCGACGCTGCGCTAACCGCTGTTCAACTGCGATGGGCGGCGTTGAATTTAGAGTTTCGTAGGCCGCGCGCCAAATTTGGCTGGCTGCCAATTGTTAAATTTTCGAATCTGTGATCTCATCCAAAGGCGAAACCTGACCCTTTTTTCAGGGCCTTTTTACACAGAGGGGAGTACGCATCAGTCGCATCTATTTGCCATCAATTTTACGTTGTGTAATAGCCGTCCCACTACAAAAAGATTGAAAATTGCTGTCAAGATTCGTTCTATTTTCGAAGAGAACCGTCTTAGTTAAACTATCCTCAAGTATCGATTTACGCCCACAGCAGCGGTTAGAGAATCTATTTTCGCTTTACATGCGAAAATAGAAAACGCTAACCGCTGTCGATTTCCGAAATTAGCCAGCGGTTAGCGTTTCGCGAATTTAGGCGTCTGGCGCAAGGAGATAACAGGGTTGCCCATAAAAAAGACCGCCTGACTATATTTTTCCCAGTTTTTCGAATAATTATAAATGGTCCGCCGCCATTCCGTCAATTTTGAATTGAACTGAATGAAAAGATTTTTGCCGCGGTTATTACCGTTTTTTGGCCAAGTCCTAGCCTGCTAGCCTTCTGTACTCTGGAGCTATGCCCTTCTGTAATGAACTGACCGGAATTTTCAGACTTAAAACTTGAACAGAAATATCTTCATCGGATCTATCCCAAATTTTGCAGGTTAACCAATGGACTTAAAAACCATGAGCAGTTTTCGTTTTTTGAAAGTCCCTAATTTGAGTGCCCTTTGAGCTGAAATTCCGTGGACCGCCCTGATTTTTAATTTTTGGTTCACAAAATTAGCATGAGTCAGATTTACGGACAAGTTAATTAAACGCACTGATAAAGTGGCTCAGTGGGTAGCTCGCTGCCTCTGAGTCACGGCGGCCGCTGCATCCCTAGTGGTTGTAGTGGTTCATCCTCTCGGCGTGGCAAGTTTCTTGCTGCAAAGAGTTGGTCGTCGGCACAACGCTCCACCCAGGCCACCGAAAACTGGTTACAGTGAGTAAGTAAAATGGGAACCAACTGGATCTGCCGTTGCACCGAAAGCCGCTCCTAAAAGCATGCCGCGTTGGAGGGAAGATCAACGACGTCAGGAGCCGTCTGAGAAACCAGCATTACGGCCTATACCAGTTTACTCCTCCTCGGCCGGGCGGCCGCTGGGAGCTGTCAGCACCATGACGTCACCACGCCAGGCGCTCTCTTAGTGCCTGGCGCCCAACAGCATGGCTTGAGTGGCTTGGCAGTGAAAGAAGGGCAAACGTCCGAGATGACGATATAAGGGGTAACGAAATGGACCGTGCAGGTCTGATCGTAGGGCCGTACATTGTACGACCCCCCGCCAGATCGGATCGGATCGGATGGTCTG